>JANHAO010008861.1:0-18884 GCA_026873985.1 Saraca asoca | reverse complement strand
TTTTTTAAAATATATTTTTTTTAATTTTAAAAAGAATTATAAAAATATAAAATATATAAAAAAGGAAAAAAAATTACTAATTTGGTGGTTTTTTTAAACGCCGTTAAATACAAGGTCATTAGTGGTGGTTTCTTAGAAACCGCCGCTAACGTTTGCACATCGTATCTTTAGTGGGGGTTTATACAAACCGTCGCTAAATAACCGCCGTTAATTATTAATATTTAGTGGCGGTCAGGAGAAACTGCTGCTAAACCTAGATATTAGCGGCGGTTCTTTGATAACCCCCGCTAAAAATATCGTCCATGTATTTAGCGGTGGTTTATTGAACCGCCGCTAACAACCAATTATGTTGTAGTGTATCCTTGATCACTAAATATTCATTCAATTGTTAATCATATTTTTTGGCTTAAAATCATAATAAGAATGCTTGAAATGATTAATGAGTCTCATGCAAAACTCAGCTGATAAACAATCCATCAAAATCTTAATGCATTACTTAGTTTCTACCATCCTCTTTCCACAAGTGATTATTAGTCAATAATCATATTAACATCTAAATAAAATGAATCTATTCAATTTAGAAGTCCAAAGAAAATAGAGAGGAAAGGAGAGAAATGACAAACAATTGAATTGCAAGTTGAAAACAGGATCTCTACATTAATTTTCAAGCTATCAATCCCTTGGACTGATTACAAGTGTTCAGCCTTCCATGGAAGGCAGAAAGTTACAAAGAAGAGAAGAATAAAAGCTTGCTCTCTGCACTCCAAAAACTCTTTAAAAACTTTCCTCTAAAAACTTAACTAAAAAGACTAAACTAAAAGGACTTTGCCCGGGAAAAGAGAAGCTAGTTGCTGGATGGTGGAGTCGGCAATCATGATGGCTAGTGTAGTCTGGTTTGCTTGCTACCACTCCCCTTACGTGTTCTGTGCTATTGCAGACTGTCTTCTCTAGCTTTTCACTGATTTAATGACCTCAAGCTAGTTGAGTGTGAGCTGGTATAAGGGATGGTCCATTAGGCTCATGTTGCATGCCAATTGGGGCCCAAAAATCCAATTCTGCAAAGGCCCACTCATCAGCATTCTATCTCTAAATTGCAGCTCCAATTGTACACCCAAAATGATGAATTTAGGTCTGGAAGTCTTCATGAAAGTTGTAGCTTTGTGTCTTAACGTCCATTTGGACTTAGTTTGACCTCATTTGGACTTGTATAGCTCCAGATATTGTCTAATGAGTGTTTAGAGGTCAGGCTGCACTAGATAGGCTGAGGCAGTATTTTGGTTTTGGATTCAGCTCCAATTTCAGGTATCCAATTGTGAGATTCAGCCTTATGAGGTCTTCATAAAGTTGTAGAGGTATGTCTTAGCTTTCCTACAAGATAAAAATCACATTAATTGGACAACCATAGCTCAAGTTATAGCCAGAATATAGAAATTGCTCAACAAAGCCAAATAGTGCAGAATTTTCCATAATGATTTCAATTGACACCACACTATAAATATATAATAACATAACTGAAGTAAGTCATTTTGGACCTTAAAAAGCTTAGTAAGAGGACAATTAAATGAGTAAAATATTTTATTATCAGTCATCCCTTTCAAATTTTCTCAATCCGCTTCATCGCTTTATTAGGCTCTCAGCATTGGGATAATTGCTGGCCTATTGTTTCAGAAGAGATGGTCAAAGCAACAAAAGATAGCAGTGTATATGATGAAAACCCAAGGAAAAATCCACATGCATGTTTTCTTATGCATTGTCATACTTTATGGAACCTAGGATGCCTTTGGCCATATGCACTACTTGACGAATTAAAGCCCACAATAGAGTTCAAGATAACTACGAAGCATAGCGAAGTGCATCCCAAACGATCTCAAACTCGCACCTTTAATCTTCGCGAGCACAATACCATAACAAACCGAAGCTCGTATTAAAATTATGACAACTGCCTACTGCAACAACATCAAGCTCATATTTGAACAAGCTAAGATATCATTTCTCATCTATTTGAATGAGCTAAATATGATTTCTTGACTTTACATAAAATGCTCTATTATTATTAGTTTTTTACTCTCTTTAGTAGGGCTAAATCTGCATCCCTTCTTAATAGAATATTATACTAGAAGTAAGCTCTCGCCCATCTAATCTAGAAGGAACATTAAGCCTAGTGAAGTCATGGCATGACTTATCAAAAATACTCATCAAATATACATTATCTTGCTCAAGAAAAATATGCATTATCATGGTTAGCTAACTGAAGGCACATTAATGCAACTCACTGAGCACTTAATTTGTGCTAACTAAGGGACTGAAATGGTTTGCCTAAGCAATGAGACTATTGGCCGAAGGCCCACTTATGTGATTTGTTACTCGCAACTCTTATTTGATCCAGTACTCTAAGGCACAGCTATCAAGCGATCTTTTATTTGTAGCTTTTATGTGACAAAAGTACCAGTTTTGGGCACACCTGGTGCAAAGCACTAAGCCCACGGGTGCACCTAATTGCCCCATCTCTAGCTCGGGCACACTTGGTGTGATGCGCTAAGCCTCATGAGCTCACCTTGATCTCCATCTCAGGCACACCTGGCGCAGAGCGTTATGCCCCCAAGCACACCTAATCACCTTATCTCTAGCTCGGGCACACCTGGTGCAAATGCACTAAGCCTCACGAGCTCACCTCAATCTCTATCTCAAGCACACCTGGAGCAGAGCGCTAAGCCTGTAGGCACACCTAATCGCCTCATCTCCAACTTGAGCACACCTAGCGTGAATGCACTAAGCCTCATGAGCTCATTCAACCTCAACTCGGGCACACTTAGTGTAAATGCACTAAGCCTCACGAGCTCTCCTCGATCTCTATCTTGGGCACACTTGGTGCAGAGCGCTAAGCTCACAAGCACACCTAGTGCGAATGCACTAAGCCTCACAAACTTATTCGACCTCAGCTCGGGTGCACTTGGTGCGAATGCACTAAGCATCATGAACTCATTCGACCTCAACTTGGGCACACCTGGTGCGAATGCACTAAGCCTCATGTGCTCACCTCAATCTCTAGCTTGGGCACACCTGGCATAATACGCTAAGCCTCACAAGCTCATCTCATTTTGGGTACACCTAGCGCAGAGCGCCAAGCCCAATCTCTAGCTCAGGTGCACTTAACTGCCCCTTATGCTAGTGCATGTGCACCTGATCACCCACTATGCATCTCACCTCGCTTCAATGGCACACTTAATCACCTATCGATCACTCGGGTGCACCTAATCTCCCCTCATACCAGTGCGTGCACACCTAATTACCCATTGAGTACTCAAACTCATTAGGGCTAAGGCACTCTTAGCGCTTATTCTCATTATCGGCAGAGTCGTAATCATAGGAATGTATTTCAACGAACATATTATCTTCCGTGATACACAAAACATCCAACAAAATGCACAAGAATCATGAAAAAATTCATTCATTAAAAGACCTCATTCAACGAGGTAAATTTACATGAATATTCAGAGGAGAAACTCATAAGTGCACAAGTCTAAAACAACACTGGAGAATACGAGTGTTAGCTTTTGCCAGCAAGTTTTAGCTCCCAATTCGCAAAGTGCATTGAGAGCTGGGGGTTAATATTATATGCATTTTCTAGTACTATAAGAAATAGGCTAGTAAAAGCCCAACAAACAAGTCCAACTAAAAGGCCAAGAGCATTTAACTCATCACAGTGGGAGCTCTCAACTCATCACAGTAGCTAGTTCCTAGCTCGCAGCAGCTAGCTACCATCTGATCACAACAGCTAGCTCACAGCTCTAGCTCTCAGTTTCTGAGGAAAGCTCTAACTCTTTCGTAACCAATATCAACTTGTGGGGCCCACCCACAGAAAGTAATCTGTAAAAGACAAGTCTACAGCCTGTAGAAGCCAACTTGCAGGAGGTCAAATAGTCAATACATTTATTACTTGATATAACATATTTACAATTTGTCAAATTACGTTTGTAGCCCTCCATGCTTTTATAAATGGGGGGGCTTGAACCATTATAAAAAGAGAGAGTGAAATATACTAGCAGAAGCTCTACTAAATCGGAGAGTAAGCCATGTAAAATACTTTCCTTAGAAATAACACATCACCGTGGATGCAAGAATTCAAACAAAAGATTTTAGCTGAACCACATTAAAAAACCTTTGCTGTTTGCTCCCTATTCTTCTTCTTTTCTCTTTACTTTTTGCATCTGTCTCACCCTCATGTAACTAGGTTGCAGTTTGGGGTTCATAGAACCATCCTCATTGACTGAGATTTGAGCTCTCCATACGAATCAAATTTCATCGTTAACATCAGCATTTCCCTGTAGAAATTCGTGGGTGAGAAAATCAAGCAAAGAATTTGATGATCCTTTAATATATTCAATTTGAAAATCGAAAATAGATAATATAGCCTGCCATCTAGCAAAAATTTGTTTAGATGCTAAATTCTTGACATCCTTTTGTAAAACTTCTTTGGTAGATCTGCAATTTACTCTAATTTTGAAATGTTGATTCAATAAATCAAACTGAAATTTTTGAACACATAAAACTATTGATGAGACTTCTTTTTTAACAGTTGAATAATTTTATTGAACAAAGTTCCAATGTTTGGAAGTATAAGCTATCAAACATTCCCAACCATTTTGAACTTGTCTTAGGATATGACCATATCTTAGGTCAAAAGCATTAGTTTCTACAATTTTAGGGGTAATGGATCATTGAGACGTAAACAAGGCAAACTCTTAGCCTAAAGTTAGACTTGTTTAACTATATTTGTATGCAAATCCATCCATGGAGGTGGAGATTTTTTGAACTTATCATGAAAAGGTTGAATAGTATTTGATAAATTTGGGAAGAAATCTGAGACATAATTTAGACATCCTAAAAATCTTTGAAGTTGATTTTTATTAATAATTTGATTAGGAAATTTGTCGGCAAACTGAATTGCTCTTTTAATTGGAGTAATAGTTCTTTGAAAAATATAATGACCAAGAAATCTAATTTTTGTTTAAAAAAGAGAAATCTTTTTTTGCTAAAATTGTTAAACCATTTTTCTGAGTGGTTTCCAAGAAAATGTTTAGATGTTTGAAATGTTGATCGATGTTTTGGGAGAAAACCAAAACATCATCAATGTAAACAATTATGAAATTTGTATAAAGATTATAAATATCATTCATAATCCTTTGGAATTCTGAGGGAGCATTTTTTAATCCAAACGACATTACATTCTGTTCGTATTGAACAAATGGGATTGTGAATGTTGTTTTATATCTATCCTCAGGTTTGATTTGAATTTGCCAAAATCTAGATTTCATATCAAATTTGGAAAAGATTTTTGCAAAATGCAATCAATTTAGCAAATCCCTTTTATTTGGAATTGGATATCTAATCCATTGGAGGGCTTCATTTAGAGGTTTGTAATTAATTACTAACCTCGGAGTTCCTTATTCAATTTCTACATTTTTATTGACATAAAAAGCAGAGCATGACCAAGGACTTTTGGACTTCTTAATAATCCCTTTGGTTAAGAGATCATTTATTTCTTTTTTGCATTAGTCCAGAAGTTCTTGGTTCATTTGGATTGGATGAGCTTTTGTAATAATTTGTTTTTCTGAAAAATCTTTTTCATATGGTAAATCTACCATATGTTGTTTTCTTTTCCAGAAAGCATTCGATAAATCAGAACAAATTTGATCTTGGATTTTATTTTCCAAATCCTTTATTTTATTTTTAACAATTGGAGTTTCTAATTTCTATTCTATCATTTTGAAGCTTATTTCTTCAGAAAGATAGTTTAGTTAGTTAATTTTATTTTCAACCAAATTGAGGTTTTTGAAAATAGATTTTTTTGAGGAATTTAAAGACTATTTTTTGTCTTAGTTTTTCTATCTCTATTCCTTTAGTAGTTATTAAGAAAGGTAATATCTGCTGAATGAATGGAAAACCTAAGATTATTCTGCTGGTCATGTCTTTAACTAGCAGAAAATCTGTTTTGAGATCATGGAAGTCATTTTTTAAAATGACATTTGAAAGTTTAAATTGAATTAGGAGCTTTGTTCCATTAGCATATCTAAGTTCTTCTTTTGTTTTCTCGTAATATTTGGTAGGCACTAGTTCTTCTTGGATATAATTAAGATCAACACCTAAGTCAAATAAGGCCACTGTTGTGATTGTACTCATCTTTAATAATGAGTTCTATTAGGACATACCATTTTTGAATTTTAATAGTGGAAGTGAGTCTAAGCATATTATTATCATGAATATCTTCATCCTCATTTCCAATTTTATTTTTGTTTCTTAAATTAGAAAACATTTGATGAAAATATTTTGTTGGGCTTTCAAAACATTTATTTTTTCCTTGAGAAGATTTATCTCAGATTGTAAGTCTTGTAAGGTAACAAGTTTACCTTTTTCTGAGTTAAATATTTCTAAAAACATTTTTAAATTATAATTATTCAATATTGGTGGTTTTGAAGAGGTTGGTTTTTTAGAAGTCCTTTTGAACTCTTGTAAATAATTTTTCTTTTTGTCATCATTTAGTAATTTGCAAATAACATCAAAATGGAGTTCTTGTTTTGCAAAAAGAACAGTTAAAACATTTTGGCTTTCAGATGATTCTGATTCTTCAGATTCTGAAGAACAACAATCATCTTCTTGGATTTGGTTAGTCTCTTGAATTTGTTCTTCATCTTCATAAAAGGATTCTTCTGAAGATGATTTAGTAAGTAAATTGCTGATTTGATTAAGTATTTGTTCATCAAGTTCAAGGTTCCTAATCTTTGTATTTAATTTGTAATATTTGGCTATATGTCCTAGTTTGTTGCATTTAAAACAAATAGGACTTGTATCTGTATTTGGTGGAGGAGTGTACCTAGGTCTTCTCTTAAAAGTTCTACCTGTGGTTTTACTCCTATGGGTTTGTGGTTTTGATTTGGATTCTGCCTATTTTTCCCTACATTTGTGCTTAGGTTTGTAGGTTTTAGGGTAGGAAAATCCAAATTGCTCACAGAAAGATCCTAACTTTTTTTGGTTAAGGGTTTTTTCTTTAACTAACTATCCATGGATCTTATCTTCTTGGCAAATTTTGAGAGTTACTTTCTGGACATAGGCTACTAATTGTCCATAAGTAAGTTGTTCATAAGGAATAATTTCATTGAACTTGTTCCTAATTTTCTCTCTAACCTTGTCTACTAAAGATCTAGGAAGACCGGCTAAAAATTTTTCTTTTTAAAAGGGTTGATTGCTACCAGCCCTAGAGTAAATTTGTTTGAATAAGGTATCTTTATATTATCTAAAATTGCTAAGGGTTTTACACCTCAGATTTGAAAGCAATTCTGCTGATTTATCTTTCCATAGTTGGGGTCTCTTATGAAATGTTTAGTTATAGTATAGGTCAAGGAATTTACAGCATCAGGAATGGGTTTACCATCTTATCCTAATAATAATTCTCCTTGATTATCAAATTTGAGAGCACTATGGATTTGTTATTTTTCTAGACTTGTAAAATGGTCATCCCACTATCCTTTGAGTTGGCTAGTAAATCCAGCTATTAAAACATGAATAACTGTAGAATCATCACATCCATGAATTGTTTGGTGGGCTGTACTAACCATAGTCATTTGCTGTAAGTGTTGAATGATCTCATATTCAGATTTTTCATCTATGTTCCATTCATAGATATTATTCCCATTTTAGGAATTTTGAACAAGAGATATTTGGGGTTCCAAGGTATTTTAGAAAGTTAGTTGCTTAGGTCTCCAAAGAGCTATAGTTTCTAGGGTTTGTACCTTTGGCTCTTCTTGCTCCTCAGAGGTTATTTCTAAAGCTTTATCTAAAGCGTTGAGATTTCTACTGGAGCTATCTCCTATAGGTGAATCAGGGATAACTGTATTTCTTTCTAATTTTCTATCTAGATCTTCAATCATCTAAGTGATCTTAGCTATTTCTTACTTATTTGATGTTCCTACTTCATGAGTCCTAAGCTGTCTACGCTTATCAAAAGGAATCTCATGAGGTTTGAACAAGGATTGTTCTATTTGCTTAAAGATTTTCTCTGTTCTAGAGATTTCTTCTATTTGGACAGCTTCACTAAGGAGTTGTTGTCCTAAGGTTTGTAAGTATCTATTGGAGTAGTTATTTTGTTCCATCAGAGATTGTATATCTCTTGAAGTAATAAATTCATTTGGATCCTTTATTTTAAAAGGAAAGGCTATTGCAAGATTTCTAGGGTCTCTTGTTTCTATAACAAAAGATTTAGGAGGTGGAAGTTCTAATTCTATCTTCTCACCTTTTGAAGTTGTCCAAGTTTCCATTGTTTAAGTGGTAACACTAACTGATTCCCCAAATGGATAATCTAGTTTTGGCTTTCCTAAGCATATACTTCAAACCAATTGAAGAAGGGAACATTAATCTTGAATTCCTCAATGAAATTCACCCATTTGTCATGTATTTGTTTTTTTCTTGATTCCTTGAAAATTTTTTAAGAAGCAAGTTCTTTCAAGGATATGTTCCTCTGAATAGAAGTCTTCTGTTAAAGCTTTTCTATTTACCCGGAAGGGTTCATCCCTAGTTTTTGATGGTTGCCCTATCATAGAAACTCTAGGTCTTTGGTGTAATTTGGGGTTTGAGGTGGAGAGACTAATCTAGACTCTACATCATCCTCTATTTTACCTTTTGCTTTAGAATTTGTTCTGGCATAAACCAATTTTGGGATTCTGTAGGTATTTTCTAATGCTTTAAAATTTACTACTAAAAAAGTCCTTCTTAGACTTCTCAAGTCCATAAACATTGTTAAATTTGTGGTGGTTGAATGTCTAGGGGGATTTAGAGTTTCTTTTTGAGAAACTTCAGATTCCAATGAAGTGGAGGTGCGATCATCCCCTACTTTAGTTATTCTAGGGTTTCCTAGTTTAGTTCTAGTTCTATCAAAGTAAAAATCTATTTGTCTTGAATTATGTTGAATAATTCTAGACAGTTGGGAATTTTGATTTGTTGGTGGTCCTATTTTCTGAAAAGACCAATTTGAGGGGATAGATAATTTATTCCAGGGTGTCTTCAAAGATACCTAAACATTTGCCTTACTATAATTAGTCAACCAAAAAGCTGTGTATCCCTTATTCGAAGGGGCTTTCAATATTCCTAAATACATCAAGTTATATAGTTTATACTGGATCTTATAGGTTATGACTACATGTATTGATCCAAAAACCATATTGTATCCAAATAATTTGGTATTTAAGACTAATATTTTATACCTATGATTCTCTCTTAGGCAGATAAATATATCATGGAAACAAGTGAAATGTATCGACCCTTGCGATACACTAGTTTCTATAGCTCCTAGCAAAGAGTGATCAAAATTTAAATGCCTAGTGTTTCTAAGGCATATTAGAATGGTAGTATCTAAGCCTAAACTAGTTGTAGGTTTAGCCGCTAATTGAATATAGCCAATGTGTAAAAAATTATATTTAGAGTTCATTTTTGCAAGATCTTTCCAAGTAAAAATATCAAATTCTTCCTGGGAAGGGTCAATATTTAAGAACTTTTCAACAGTCTTTATAACATAAGTACATCTGTTAAAAAAATCTTGTATTTGATTTGTAAAATTCATTGTTTTGAATCCTGAGCATTTTCCAGTCACCAATTTCTTGGTTTATATCTTTGAAATCAATTTGCTCTTTGAAAATAGATTTGGACTCTTCCTTAAATTTAATTTTGGAAGAACTATTTGAAGAAGATCCTGAAAAGGAAAATTTAGAAGAAAGAGATCTAAACATATTTGTAGAAAATGAATAGCAGATACCACAACAGAGAACAACAGTAGTCAAGAGTAGATAAACAAATATAAGCTTTTCCTCTTAGACTAGATATCATTACCAAGGGTACTATAAAGATAATATTATGAACTGAAATTATTATTACTAAGTGAATTAGATACTAAGATTTCAACATGAATCTTTTTCTCTGGATATTTTGACCATTGTTTTACATTATTTTGAGCATAAATATGCCACCATTTTAAAAATACTTTATAGATATAATAGAGCCTTCTGTTTTATGACAACATTAAGGTTTAACAAAAAGTCACAAAACATCCCTTCTCATTTCAACTTAATATGGGATTAAACCTACTTCTTATCATACCATAAGTGGAAAATTGCATGCTTATTCTGTATATAAGCAATTATACGTACAACATTATAATCAAAACAATAACATTTGCTTTCAGAATATTTTCAGATTATCTTCATGTTCAAACATTAGTATAAACTTCATGAAGCAACAAAAATTTCTAATTCATAAACTATCTTTACCTCCGCTAGGCTCTAATACAAGAAAGGAAGGGGGACTCCCCTCTAAGTATCGATTAAAGAAAAACTAAACTACGAAGTAAGGATTACAGATGAACCACTATATGTAAAGTAAAACAAAAGATTTTATTTATAAGATTTTAAGAGGAAACTTACAATTTGAGCTAAACTTCAAAAATGCTCCTAGAGAAAGCTAAGAGAGGGGGATGAGCAAAGACTGAATGAATCCATGAATTTCCTTACATTTAGGATTTGAAGCCTATTTATAGAACATTTCTAAAATTCAAATTTTAAATTTCCTACAAATTTCAAATTTGCTACAGTGACAGATCTTGACAAAAGATGCTAGAGAATCTTACTTTTCACAAAAGATGCCAGAGAATCTTCTGACTTCTTTTGAAAGTTGTCAGGGAATCTTTTATCTTCTTTTGAAAAGATGTTGAGGCTAAAATGCCATTTTGTCTTTTTGTACCGACAGTTCATTTGAATTTGAATTTGAGTTTCATTTGGCCGAAATGTCATCTTGATTTCATCTGGCTAAAATTTGCATCTTCATTTGAATTTCATTTCACTGAGATGTCATTTTCTTTCCATCTGAATTTGAATTTGCATCCCATCTTTTGACATTTGAGTTCTTAATTAGACATTACTTTGGACTTTAGGCTAAGAGGCCGAAGCAATCTTCTTTATTTGACTGAGCATAGTCCTCCTCTGGTTTGGCTAAGATGAGTTAGACTCTGCTGATTTCTCTTTAAGTTGAAGAAGAATCCGTTGTAGCTTTTCTACGTAATCATCCTTAGAACAACAACAATATTTGATTTGTCTAGCTCGTCTTGATCTTCATAATTTTTTAACCATACTATAAGTTGAAAATTTATTTTGCAACAATTTGTTGATAAATTCATCTCTAGTGGGGAGATTAATTTTGAATTAGAATTCGAAGTTAGACTCTTAATTTGAATTCTCTTTTTAGAGTCTTGAGGCAAACTCTCGTTTTCCTTTCTCACATAGAGCCTGGAGATAGACTCTTGATTTTAACTCTCTTTCAGAATCTGATGACGGATCCTGGGTATTTTAATTCTTTTTCTTAGAGTTTGAAGGCAAACTTTTAATTTGAATTCTCTCTTAATCCTATTTCCCCCTGCAAAAAGAACTACAAGCTAGGAGATTTAAAAGAGAAAATCATTTGATTATTTCAATTAAAAACTGATAAATTTAATTTCAAAATTAAAATTTGATTTGAAGATTTTTTGATCCATTCTAATCAAAAGTGATCAAATTAATTTTGAAAACTTTGATAAAATCAACTTAAAAAGTGTTTTGAAAAATTTGAAAAGAAATTAGAGATATGAGTCAAACATCTTTGAAATCTAAATTTGATTTTAAAAGGAGAAATATTTTTCATTGAATTTGTAAGAACAAAATGTTCAAGTATTTGGAATATTGACCACTGTTCTGAGAAAGGACCCAAAACATGGGATTTGTAAAATATCTTAAGTAGATTCATAATCTATCCAAAAATGTAAATTTTTTATAAGAAAATTTTGGAAGATATTAGAGATTTAAGTTAAACATTTAAGAAATCTCTAATGATAATTTGTGAAAACAATTATAGTAGATTTGTAGTCTATTCTAATAATAAAATATTTGATAAACTAATTTGAAAAGTTGGTTTTCTTTAGCATACTGGTATTCTGATGAGTATGTCCAAAGTAAACCTATTTTTGAGTAAAATTTTGGGTGGCACGAGAAAATTCCCAAAAATATCAAAGCAAAATAGGAAAACTTCCCCTTCTTCTTTGACTTCAGTTTGGAAAAATTTCAGGTAAAGGACTGAAAATATCCTACTAGATAAAGAATTAATTTGGAAATTTATACTTGGTATTTTGGTTGAAGAATAACCAAGTATGCAAAAATATTTTATTTTGAAAATATAAGGTATTATACCAGTCCTGCATAGAGTCTTAGTACATGTACCCAATTGATTCATAGGCTATGGAAAATTCTTTGCCTATTGAGGGGTTTGGTTTGAATAAAATTTTCCCAATCTAGACAGTAGAATGAGAAATAATTTGACAATTATCTTTACTGATATGGTTAATGATTACCATTAAATCTATATCAATTAAGCTAATTCTTTTTGCTTTCTAATTTGTTAACAAAATGTCAATTTTGGAAATCATTTGATTATGGCAATTTTCAAGCCATAAATCTGGTTTCATTTAAGGAATTCGAAAACCAGTTTTTGTCCTAGTTTCTTTGTTCCTTTAGTAGATAACTTTGATAAATTGACTTTTGAAGATAAATAAGAAATATTTGATAAAATTTTCAAAGAAATTAGGGATGTAATTCAGACATCCAAGAAATCTTTGGAAATCTTTTGAAAATTGGCAAAATTATTTGAAAACAGGAAAGATTTGTAAGGCATCTTTGGTAGATTGTAATCTACCTAAAATTATTTTAATGCAGATGGATCAAACATGGAAGACCTTTTTTGGGAAGTTTGATCCTTTTGACCACTTTTGCACGGACATCTTTCTAAGGAGAAAGATTTTTTTTTTAGACGTTCATACAAAGGTTGTTAATTATGGGGTATTTGAGAAAAGAAATTTAAGACATAATTTAAACATCCCAAAAATCTTTGGAATTGGGTTTTTTTTGATAATTTAGTCAGGAAATTTATCAGTAAATTGAATTGCTCTTTTAATTTGAGAAATAATTCCTTCGAGAATATGATAACCAAGAAACTAGATTTTGTTTGAAAAGAGAAATCCTTTTCTTTGAAATTGCAAGACCATTTTTCTGAATAGTTTCCATAAAAATGTCCAGGTATTTGAAAAGTTGATTATTTCAAGGGAAAACTCAAAACTCTTGTTGAAATTTGTAAATGGATCATGAGTATCATTATGATTCTTTGAAAATAGATTTTTGAAAAATTTGAAAACAATTTTTTATCCTAGAATTTTTGTAATTGTACCTTCACTAGAAACTAAAAAAGGCATAATTTGATGCATAAAAGGAAAACCTAAAATAATTTTGTTGGTCATGTTTTGAACCAACAGAAAGTTTATTTTGAAATCAAGAGAACCATTTTTCAAAACAACATTTGAAAGTTTAAATTGGATTTGCAACTTAGAACCGTTAGCAAATCTCAATCCTTCTTTTGTTTTTTTCAAAATATTTAGTTGGTACTAATCCTTCTTGAATATAATTAAGATCAGCTCTCGTATTAAACAAGGCAACTGTCTTGATTGTATACTCATTCTTGACAATGAGTTCTATTGGAATGTACCATTTTTGCATTTGCAAAGATGAAGTGAGCTTGAGAACATCATTTCCATTGATGCTTTTATTCTCATCTTCAACCTTATTTTTGCCCTTTCTCATATTAGAAATCATTTGTTGCAAATGGTTTTGTTGGGCTTTCAAAACCTTTACTTCTTCTTTGAGAAGATTTATTTCAGACTGAAGATTCCATAGAGTGATAGGTTCATCTTCTTCTGATTTAAATTTATCTAAAACATTTTTGAAATCATATTTATTCAAAATTGGTGGTTTTGATTTTGGAAAATTTGGTTTTTCAAGAGTCTTTTCAAACTCTTTTAGATAATCTCTCTTTTTAACATCATTTGGCAATTTATAAATAACGTCAAAAAGAAGATTTTGTTCTATTGTGAGAACATTTAAAACACTTTGATCTTGAAGAAAATTTAAAGAAGATTTGCAAGAAGAATTGTAATCAATTTTTTGAATTTGGCCAATCTCTTGAACTTGGGTTTTATCGTTAGAGTTTTCTAAAAATGCTTCAGCAGGTAAATTGCTGATTTGTTTTCCAAGTTCAAGTTTCCTATTTTTCTTATTTAATATATAAAATTTCGCTATATGACCTGGCCTATTACATCTATAACAAACTGGTCTAAAATCTATATTTGGAGAAAGAGTGTATCTAGAGGTTTTACTCTTATGAGTTTGATAATTTGGGTTAGCTTCTATCTGCTTTTCCTTATGCCTATGCTTAGGTTTGTAGGTCTTTGGATAGGTGAAACCTAATTGATCACAAAAAGATCTTAACTCTTTACAGTTAAGAGCCTTTCCTTTGATTAACTGCCTATAAATCTCATTTTCTTGGCAATATTTGATGATTTTTTTCTGGACATGGGCAACTAATAGTCCATAAGTAATTTGATCAAATTGGATATTCCTATTGAATTTTTTCCTAATCTTGTCTCTAACCTTTTCTCCCAAAGGTTTAGGGAGTCTGGCTAGAAATTTATCTTTCCAAAAGGGTTGATTCTTATCAGCCCTGAAGTAAATTTGACTAAAGAAGGCATCTTTATACCATCTAAATTTGCTAAGGGTTTCATGCCTTAGATTTAGAATTATTTCTATAGATTTTTCTTTCCATAGATTGGGATTTCCTATGAAATATGTTGATACTGATTTTTGACCTACAAAAAACCTAGCAGACCAACTGGCAGACCTGCCCCCAGATAAGCTAACAATACATCGCTCAAATCCTTTCACTACTCAGTATAATTTTTGTACTTTATTATTATTATTATTATTATTATTATTATTATTATTATTATTATTATTAAGGTTACCATTGTAAACACTCCGTGCCCATATAATAGAGAAAAGAACTACTGTAAAGAGGACTTCCTTTCTTCCTCAAATAAAGGGGATGGTGACTCCCTCTCCCTAAAAAGAAAATACATTGCCAACAATAAAACTGACCGTGGACGTAGAGGTCCCAAGGAGGACTTTGGTCGATTCGCATTAAAAAATCTTGTGTTCTTGTTATTCTTTATCTTCTTCTTGCTTCCTGCTTCCATTTACTACATTTACAACCAGATTGCAGCTTGAAGTAACAAGAACTGTGTGGTTGACTGAAGTTTGGCCTAGAACCAAATTATACTATCAACAAAATGTTTAGTTATGATGTAGATCAATGTATTTACTGCATCAGGAAGGGGTTGATCCTAATACTAATTCTCCTTAACTATCTGATTTAAGAGCATTACGAATTTGTTGTCTAAGTCGGTGAGGTGATTATCCCACTAACCTTTGAGTTGGCTAGTAAATCCAGCGACTAGGACATGAATGGCTAACGTATCATCACATCCATATATTGTTTGGTAAGTTGTGCTAACCATGGTCATTTATTATAAGAGTTGGATGATTTCATACTCAGACTTTTCATCTATATTCCATTCATAGATGTTATCCCTGTTATAGGAATTCTAGATGATAATTATTTGAGGTTTTATGGCATTTTGGGAATTTGGTTCTAAGGTACCTAGGGTTTCTACCTTAGGTTCTTTTTCCTCAAAAACTACCTCAAAATCTATTTTAGAAACTTTATTTGAAATTTAAAGATTTCTACTAGAGCTATCTCTTAAGGGTGACTCAAGGATAACTATAGATTTTTCCAATTTGTGATCCAAAACATTAGTCTTAGGTACTTCTATTCTATTTGTCAAATCTATCCTATGAGATCTATTGAGCTGTATCTTATAAGGTTTGGATAGAAGTTGATTTATTTGCTTAGGAGTGCTTCTTGAGCTAAAGGTTTCTCTTATTTGGACAGATTTACTGAGGATTGGTTGTTTTGAAGTTTGAGGTGGAGATGAAGGTTCAGGAACTATCACATCTCCATTGGAAGTTATTTGGGTTTGGGTAGTCCTAGTGGTAACATTAACTGACTCACTAAATGGATAATCTATTTCTAGTTTTCCCTAGGCATAAACTTCGAACTAATCAAAAAAAGGAATATTTGTGTTGAATTCCTTTATGATATTCACCCATTTGTCATGTATTTATTTTTTCTCAATCCCATTATATCTATTTAGGAACCAAGTTCTTTCGAGGATATATTCCTCTGAATAGAAGTCTTCTTTTAAGACTTTTGTTTCTACCCTAAAGGGTTTTCCCCTAGTTTCTAAAGGTTGTCCTATCGTAGAAACTCTGGGTCTTGAGTATAATTTGGCATTTGAGGTGGAAAGACTAAACTAAACTCATCATCATCCTCTAATTTACCTTTTCCTTTAGAATTTGTCCTGGTATAGATTGGTTTTGGGGTTCTAGAGATTCTAGAGGTATTATCTATCCCTCTAAGATTGACAGTAGATAACAACCTCTCAAGGTTGGATATATCTATCGACATAATTGAACAAGAAACTGTAGATCTTTTAGGATTTTCTAATTTGGATAATTATTTTGGTTCAATAGCCCTGGGTATTTCTAAACTATTCTTATTTCTAAAGAACAAATCTACTTTTCCAGAGTCATATTGAACTATTCTAGCTACTTTTAAACTAGTGATTTGGAATGGGTTTTTCCTATTTGGAGAGGTATTTGAAGAAGTATTTGCAAAAGATAAAAATTTGGAAGACAAAATATTTGTCATATAATTTGACATATTTGTAAAAATTTAACCTATTTGCAGAAAATTTAGAAAACAGACAACAACAAGAAGAAGAAATCACAGATATAAACAATAAAATAGATAAAAGCATAAAATAAATAACGATCAAATAAATTATAGCTTTTCCCCTACTTTTGAATATCTCGGCATTGGGTACTAATAAAGATAACTTTATGAATTAGAGATTATAGTTGCTAAATGAATTAAATCCTAAGATTTTAGCATGAACTTCTTCATTAGATACATAGCTCAGTCATCGTTTTACCATATTCTCTAAGTATAGCTTAGCCAACATTTAAAGTTTCTTTTCTATGTATACCTCAGCTCTAACTTACAATTTTCCAAGTATAGCATAGCCATCAACTTATGATATTCTAAATATAGCCAAGTATCAACTAATGATATTATGAGAATAATTAGGAACTTATAGTTCTTTTCTCATCTCAATAACGAGGACTCCTTGCTCCTCTATGCACCCATCAGGGAAAGAGCGACCTTGCATTCATTATATCTAGAATAACTCTGCAGGCTAATAGAATATGCTTAGATTTCCTTATGAGCTTAATCAACATATAATCAGAAAACTACTACGTGTTATTCAACATATACCTAGAACTTACCACAAGCTATTCAGTATATATATCCAATTTGTTTTCATGCTCAAACATTAGAATTATATAATGACCAAGAAATCTTATTTTTGTTTGAAAAAGAGAAAATTTTTTTGCTAAAATTGTTAAACCATTTTTCTAAGTGGTTTTCAAGAAAATGTTTAAATGTTTGAAATATTGATCTATGTTTTGGAAGAAAACCAAAATATCATCAATGTAAACAATTATAAAATTTGTATAAGGATTATAATTATTATTCATAATCCTTTGGAATTCTAAGGGAGCATTTTTTAATTCAAACGGTATTACATTTCATTTGTATTGACCAAATGGGACTATGAATGCTATTATATATATATATATATACACTGTATCGTGTTTTAAATTTTTCATGTCAATATGTCCGTGTAAGTGTTTGTTGCTTCTCAGATTTTTACACTACTCACCGTCATTTCTCAGTGATATTTTGTAGCCAAAACTTGGCTAAGCTCTGCCAATTTGTTTCTATAGACACATGAAATAATATTTATGCATATAAGACTTATACGTGTTTTAGGAGAACATTTATATCTTGTCCAACTTCTAATTTTTTTCATAATATGTAACAAATGTTAAAAAAAATTGTGTTATATCTTTATTTGAATCGTATCTTTTTATGTAATTGTAACATATAAAATTTGTATAATATATATATATAATTAAATCTTATAAACATGCAAAAGAGATATAAAAATTTCTCATAAAATTACAAATTTTTATAATGTTCGTTTCTTTCTAAAATTTAGGGAATCAATGCTAACATTATGAAGTAACTAGGTTTCAAAGGAAAAACTAATTTATTTGATTTATTTCACTATTTGCATGCAAAAGAACTTGTCCTCATCTTGGAGTGTGTTTGAAGATAAAAAACATATGAGTTTGGTTTTTGCAAATCGTGGAGTAGACTGAGTAAATCAACTTTTGCTTTGAAATTCAAAAGCTTCGAGTTAATTTCCTGAATTTTCAAAAAATACCATGGCATGAAAACTAACAAAAGGCTTGAAATATGCATAGGATATTATGCCTCAAATTTTGGAAACGTAATTGTGTAGAAAGTTGCCTAATGATAACTTCTTATAAAGCTTTCCAATGCTATTAAATTGCTTGAGCAAAATCAAATCAAGAAAATAAACTCATTTTAAAACCTAAGAAACGGATTAGAATTTTCGGAATTTGTCAAACATTTTATAAACTTATCAAAGATAATTTTTTTCACTGTTTTATAAAATAAAAAATTTTGACAAAATCTCCTAGGTTTTTCGAAGTTTTTTAGAGTCACATGTCCTTTCACAGTCTATAAAAACAGTTTAGAGATCCTCACATATTTATTGGAAACAACAATACACTACAAGAATTTTCCAGATTAGCGACGGATTTTATATCCCTCGCTAGAATCCGTCGCTATTTTAAAGATTAGCGAGGGAATAGCGACGACTTAGCTAGGAAATGAAGTAAAAGGATGGTGGTTTTCAGACAAGAAAAAATTGCAACGACTTA
>JANHAO010008860.1:0-18874 GCA_026873985.1 Saraca asoca | reverse complement strand
CATATTCTTTCACTATTACAACCATACACTCTTTGTCACATTATTATAACAACTATCAAGATTATTATCATAATATCAATGCATAGACAATTATTAGATTTATTAATATTGGCTTATGAGCTACTCAATTAGAATTTCTTAAGTGTTATAATCAAATTAGCTAGAATTTATAGGAAACTAGACCAAAAGAAATAAGAAATGTCTTAGAAAGAGGGAAGTTTAAGCTGAAAGAATGTAAAATTCTAAATGTGCGATCACAATCATGAGCATAATCGAGAATAAAATTTGAGTGGAATCACGATCAAAATTACAGATATCAAAAAAAGAAGGATTCGATTCAACTCAAGGAAATTCAATTTAAAATGTGAGTCTTCTTAAGAAAAATTGAAAACTTTCGGGAAGTCCAAGTTATGCACGCGATCAAAATCACAATTGGAATCAAAAAAGGAGGTAGCAAAGGTCGATTCAACTTGCAAGAAACTAGTTAAATTTCTGATTCGAATCATAACATACAATGCAGCTCGATTCCTATGAGCATGATCACGGGGTCAGTGTGAAAATGGTGATTCAATTCATGAATTCTAGAAATGCAAAAGAACAGTAGAAAAATAGGGAAAACAACTTCCAATCTTACAGTAAATCATAGAAATTCAACTCAGCATATTTTGAGGACTTAAACACGCATAAAACTCAACTTTTCCAATGGAAAACCAACCATTATATTAACAAGGCCATTCAAACTAAAATTTTATCATGCATTCACAAATATCTATTTTCTTCAATTTACACCCACAATCAAAGGATCGCAATCAATAAACACATTATAATTCATAAGAAAGGTGAGAATCACTCACTTAGCAATTGGAAATAAGAAATCAAAACAAATTCCACAAAGCTCTTTAATACTTTTTACTAACAAGAAAGAAAAGTATACTAGCTTCTTAGATTTTCAAGGTTTTTCTTCCATCAAATAATCAATTACTATTAGATTATGACTTCATTGCAAAGAATCAAGCTAGAAATAATTCAAGCTCTAAAAATATCATAAAATCATATAGGTTCATGGGTTGAATAGTAACATTAATAGTAACTACTTGATTCAAAAATTATAACTCAGATTGTACTAAGTGAATTAACATGATTTTGGTACCAAATTGAAAAGGAAGAAGAGAGGAATCAATAGTAAACATATAAGAAATTAACATGAAGAGATGAAAACTTACTTGAAAAGAGAGTGTACAATGAAGAGAGTGAAAGTGTAGTTTGTTGAAATGTATGTTTTGCCTGAAGGTAATTGGGAAAAGCTAAAGAAAAGGAAAAGGGAACCAACTTGGGAGGGGTAAATGGGAAAAAGAATAATCGACTCCTCTTCACTCATCTTTGACTTTAGCAACTTTTCCAATTTTCTCAACTTCAAGTCCAAAATTAATATACTCACCAATCGCAAGCAGATATGAAATTTTAATACAAATTAATTAAATTAATGACCTTCGTAATAACTATAATTTTACACTTGTTGGACACCCATAGCCCTAGTTTCAATCTTTTCGAAGTTTTTTGAAAATTAAATCTCAAAAATACGAATCTTATTTTTTGAACATCCAAGAAGGAAATTTCAAACACCTGAGGATTCTTAAAATTCATATAATTTATTTTTACTATATCTGGACTCCTCATAACCCAAAATTTATAGTTTCAAAATTCTTACCAATTTCAAATTCACCTTTTCAAATTTGTTCAAAAAGCCATTTTATTACCAAAATTAATTTTAAAAAATTCAGGGTATTACAAAATTTCACATTTTCACTTCTCTTTTTCTCTTTCCTTTTCTTCATTTATTCACTTTCATTTATTTTGAGCTCTTTTTCCTTGGAAATTTTTTTCTTTCAAATTCAATTTTCTTATTTTATTTCTTTCTCTTAATTTACATTGAGCTCTTTTTCATCTTTTTTTTCTTTTTTTCCTTTCTTTTCTTGTCTATTGAAATGAATTATAATTGCCTTTTCACCAAATAAATAGCATACCCCCACACTTGTTTAAAAACACATCCCACTAATGAATTAAATGCTCTACTAATCCCTAAAGTTAGGAAAAGGTAAAGACATTCAAGGCTTGGCTTTCTAGTGGGCTACAAAACAAGAAAAAGGTAAATTAAGCTAAAAAGGGCTCAACAATGGTATATTGCAAGGTAAGGAAAAAGGCAAAAGTAGCTCAATCAAAGAATGTTTTAATCATATCATGCACACATGTGCCAATGTAATCTCAAAAAGATTAAAAGTAAGTTCTAGAGCAACAATTTCATGAAAGAAAATTGCATACAAGAAAGAAGAGGACCCTAATAAAAATAATCAACAGTAGCTCAAAATCTCATTGGTTATATGTCTACCAAATTCAATCACAAACATTTCAACTTTATCATAATACTAGACAAATACAAGAATCAAGAGGCAAGATAATTTATCTAATCATGCTATGCAACCATCAAAATCAATTACAACCTATTCAAGGTCTAAACAAACTCATCATTAATGAAAAACATCTAAAACTAGGGAAAATGGAAATTTTTTTTTTACACAATCAAAGCAAAATGTAAAACAAAACAATCCTAAAATTATGCCCCACACACACACACTTAAATTTTATATTCTCCTCAATGTAAACATAAAATTATTAACAAAAACATGGATATATGAAATAAAAAAGAGAGGTCAAGAGAGTAAATGCTTGGATTGCCTCCCGAGAAGTGCGCTTGTTTAATGTTAGTGGCACAACGGTCTATTGTTTCTTTTCCCAACTAGCATCATCAACACAAATCGACTCTCCTAGCTCCACTTAGTCTTTTACATGTTCTTAGAAGTCTTCCCACCGACCTTGAACACCTTATCAACTACTAAACTTTTGATCTTAACTATAGCATAAGGAAACACATTAGTAATAATGAAAGGTCCAATCTAATAGGAACATAACTTATCCAACCTCAATTAGAGTCTTGAATTGTAAAGTAAAACTTTCTATCCAACTAGCAATTACTTCCTAGCAATCTTCTGATCATGAATGCTTTGGTCTTTTCTTTGTAAATGCATGAATTCTTATAAGCCTCAAGCTAAATCTCCACCAATTCTTGCAATTGCTGCTTCCTTTGCTCACTAGCTTCATCCATCCCCATGTTGCAACTCTTCATTGCCCAAAAAGCCCTATGTTGTATCTCCACAGGAAAGTGACATGTCTTATCAAAAACCAACTTGTAATGAGACATCCCAATAGGTGTCTTGTATATTTCAGCTTATCCATTTGTTTGAGGGTGATAAGGTGTAGAAATCTTGTGGAAGACTCCATATTTCCTTAACAATGCCTCAATTGTTCTATTGTAGAAATGGGTCCCTTGATTACTCACCAATGCCTTAGAAATTCCAAACCTGCTAAAAATGTTAAACTTGACAAAGCCTACAACAACCTTAGAATCAATAGTCCTGGTGCCTTTTGTTTCCACCCACTTCGAAACATAATCCATAGTAAGCAAAATATAAAGGAAACTATAAGATAAAAGGAATGATCCCATAAAATCAATGCCCCACACATCAAAAATCTCATGCACAATAATAGGGGTTTGAAACATTTCATTTCTATGGGTCAAACTACCCATTCTTTAACATTGTTCACAATATTTGTAAAACACATATGTATCATAAAACAAAATAGGCTAATAGAAATCACAATGTAATACTTTTCTAGCTATTCTTTAAGATCCAAAATGTTCATCACAAGCATAAACATGGCAAAAGGAAAGAATAGAATTAAACTCAAAATCAGGCATATATCTCCTAATAATCTGATCAAAATAAAATCTTCACAATTAAGGATCATCCCACACAAAATGCTTAGCATCATTTTTTAGCTTCTCTTTCTTGGCTCTACTCAAATAAGTAGGTAAGGTCCTAATAACTAAATAATCTACCAATTCAGCATGTAAAGGAACAAGCTGCTCATCAGGGAAGGAACCATGTAGTGATAATGGATCCTCCTTTGTTATCAGCCTGCTCAAGTGATCTGCTACAAGATTTTCAACCCCTTTCTTGTCCTGAATTTAAAGATCAAACTTTTGTAGCAATAGGATCCATCTAATCAATCTTGGCTTTACATCTTTCTTAGAGAGCAGATATTTTAATGTTGTATGGTTAAAAAATGTAACAACTTTATGTCTAAGCAAATAAGAGTGAAATTTGTTTAATGCAAACACTATATAAAAACTCTTTTTCTATTTGGGAATAGTTGCATTGAGCTAGATTAAAAGCCCTAGAAGCATAATGAATCACATGAGCTTACTTACCAACTTGCTACCCTAAAATTGCTCCTAAGGCATAATTGCTTGCATCACACATGATCCCAAAAAGCAATGTCCAATTAGGAGGCTGAATGATAAGGGTAGACATTAATGCAACATTCAACTTGTCAAAAGCCTCCTCACATGCATGGTTGAAATCAAATGGAATCTATTTGCAACAACTTGGACAAAGGCAATGTTATCTTGGAGAAATACTTGATAAACCTACGATAAAAACCTATATAGCCAAGAAAGAAACACACTTTTCACACACATGTGGTGTAAGCTAAGCTCAAAATTAAATTAATTTTTACCTTATCAACCTCAATGCCTCTACTTGATACCATATGCCTTAAATTTATCCCTTACTCAACCATAAAATGACATTTTTCAAAATTCAAACCAAAGTTTATCTCTATGCAACACCTGAGCACATAGGTCAAGTTCTCTAAGCATACATCAAATAAATCATCATAAATAATAAACTCATCCATGAAAACCTCTATGTAATGCTTTAAAAAATCTGGAAAAAAAAATGCTTAACATGAACCTTTGAAAGGTGGCAGGTGCATTACAAAGCCCAAAAGGCATCCTTCTATAGGCAAATGTTCCAAAAGGGTAGGTAAAGGTGATTTTCTCTTAGTCTTCTAATGCAATTGCAATCTAAAATTATCCATATACCCATCTAGGAAGCAATAATGGGATTTTCCAGCCAATTGCTCAAGCATTTAATCAATTAAGGATATGGGTAGTGGTTTTTTCTAGTTGATATATTCAGCTTATAATAATCAATGTATACATGCCAACCGTTCTGAATTTTGGTTGGGACAAGCTCATCCTCTTTATTTATCACCATAGTGATCCTTGATTTCTTTGGTGCCACTTGAACAGGGCTAACCTCTTTGCTATCTAAGATTAGGTAAATGATTTTGGCATCTAAAAGTTTCAGGATCTCTTTCTTTACCACATCAATTATGGAGGGGTTTAATCTTCTTTGGGGCTCTCTGGTTGGTTTGGAATCCTCTTCTAATAGAATTTTGTGCATACACATGGAAGGGCTAATGCCTTTAGTGTCTACTTTGGTCTATGCTATTGCTGACTTGTGATTCTTAAGCACTCCGATCCATTTTTCTTCTTATTCTATAGTCAGATTCTCAGCTATAATAACTAGAAGTTCTACTCCCTCTCCCAATCATGTATACTTCAAGTGGTCTGGTAAACGTTTCAATTTTAAAACTAGTGCTTGGACCACTGAAGGTAGCAACGTGGTTGAAGGAGGATGTAAGGACTATAACTCTACTAATTTAGATTTCATCTTCAACTCTGCAATTTCATGTCTTATCTCCAATTGCAACTCTATGATTTTTGCTTGTAATTCATCAAGGTTATTCAAATCAAGTACATCCTACACTAAGGGATCAAACACATCAATAGCAAACAAGGAACAATCATCATCAACAACAGGGTATTTCATTGAATCAAAAATGTTAAATTTCATAATATCAAGATCAAATTCTATAGTTAGAATACTAACATACACATCTAATCTTGTTCTTGCAATTTTCTAGAAAAGGTCTCCTTAAAATGATGAGAGATGTGTTTCTAATTGAGGGATCATCAATCATATTCAAAATATAAAAATCTACTAGAAAAATAAAGCCAATTACCCTTACCAGAGCACCCTTAACAACTCCTTTAAGATAAGCATTATATCTATTTGCTACTTAAATTATCACACCAATTTCTTTCAATAGTCCAAAATTCATAAATGCGTAAATGGAAAGAGACATGACATTAATAGATACACATAAATCTAGCATGGCATGTTCAAATCAGGTCTCACCAATGACACATTGAATGATAAAGGTACCTAGATCATTACTTTTCTGGTGTACTTTTCATTAAATAATAGCATAAATAGTTTCCCTTATGCTTGTTTTTTCATTACCTTTCAATTTTATTCTAGTTGTGCACAACTTCCTAAGGAACTTTGTGTACCTTGGAATCTAGTTAATTAGTAGAGGAATGTTCACTTCTACCCTTCTAAAAGTCTCAATGATGCCTTTGTCTTGGTCTTCTTTTTTATGCTTGGCCAGTCTGCTTGGGAAAGGAGAGCTGGACATACTGGTCGAGAACTACTTGCTTGTTTAAAAGTTTCTGCATTTTTTTATTTTGAAACTGGATGCTTGTCTCTAGTCTTTACTTCTTTGCCACTCCTCAACAATATTGCACATGCATTTCCCCAGGGTTCAACACTATTTGGGAGGATAATCTGATTGTAGCCTGATTTTTCAGGTTAGTTATCCTGGTTTTACCATCTAAAGTCTGGTGTTGATGGTGTTAATATCATACTTTATTTATTGAATTTCTCCTCTAATTTTTTGTTGGAATTATAGGTTCTATTGAGCCATGTTCTTTATCATGATTGCTAAGGCTTTCATTGAATATGAATCCTAGTTTTGTTGTTACATCTAATTCTAGTTATGCTATTGTATCTGATATAGAGATAAGAACTCTACTATCTAGCCTAGTTGCCATATCTCAAATTGGGATAATCTCTCCAACTAGGGTCATCTGTGTTAAAGTAAGGGTTGTATGGCAACTAGGTCTAGTTTGGGAATTTCTATTGTTTTTTTGGAAATTTCCCAATAGCCTGGACTTGCTAGAAGGGGCTAGTCTCCTGGAACAAGGTAGGAAATGTCTCGATGTTGTGTTTAGGGACTAAGTAGATGCCATACAATTTTGCCTTTTGATTTTGTCCCATGGTCTGCAAGAGTTGCTAAACCATTAGGGTGAGGTCTATCATTTGTCTCTCCAGATTAGATGTGTACACCTTATTGACCTTCTTTATTGCATAGTATGATCTACTGCCAAACTACTATAGCATTACAACCATGTTGGATATTAGCATCCTTGCAGCATCAATGGTCTTATCTACCAATGCTCCTCTACTTACAGCATCTATCATATTTTTGTCCATAAGTAAGAGGTCTTCATAGAAATATTAGACCAAGAGCTGATCACTAATCTGGTTATGGGGACAACTAGTACACAACCTCTTGAATCTCTCCTAATACTCATATAAGGCATCTCTCCCAAGTTGTCTGATGCTATAAATTGCTTTCCTGGAGTTGATAGCTCTAAAGACAAAAAAGTATCTCTTAAGGAAGAGTCTAGTCATCTCATGCCATGTGCTGTTGAAGCTAGGGGAAGGTGGTATAGCCAATCCTTAGCTGAATCAATTAGGGAAAAGAAAAAGGCTCTCAACTTGATCTATTCCTCTAAAATTTCCTGAAGCTTCATGATTGAGTAGATCACATGGAACTCCTTTAGGTGCTTGTGAGGATCTTCCCCAGCTAGACCATAAAATGTAGGCAATAAGTGAATCAGACTAAACCTCAGCTCAAATGCAGTAACAATTTTAGGATAGTTTATGCATGAGGGTTGCTAGTTAAGGTCTGGAGTAGCCAACTCTTTCAAATTCATTTGATGGAATGCCATATTTTTTATGCTTGAATAGGGTGATGAACTTGTAGGAAACAAGTCTACTACAATGACTGAACTAAGAGAGGAAAGTGTTGAAGCAAGGTCTTGAAGTAGATCAGATTGGTATCTATTCTCTCTTCTCAAATTTTGCAAGGTTTTTTCAATCTCTAGATCATATATTAACTCAAAAATATGAAAGGATCTAGTCATACAAAAGGCTTAGTAGGTAATCAAAAACTAAAAGAATTAAAATGGAAAAAAAATAGCAAAATAATTCAAAAAAAATGAAAAAACATTAACAAATCATAGTAAGTGATGGAATTTGGAAAAATAGGTGGGGGCCCATATAATGAGTTTTTCTTAGAAGGCTAAAAATAGTTGTCTTGCCAAACTTGAGCGTCTAATTCCATAAAAAAATTTTGTCACCTGACCCTACCAAAAAATCGAAAAACTAAGGGAACTGTGCAAAAAAAAAGGGAAAATAGGGGGGTAAGGATTGAAATTAAAGCCTAATACTAATGTTAATATCCTAATACTATATATAACTAAAAACATAAAGAATTCAATCAGTCAATCCTTGACAGCAGTGTCAAAATTTGATGGCTATTGAGATCAGTAAAAATAATATTGAACTACCTAAGCTAATAGTTAGGGCGAGTCTAGGTCGAATCCACAGAGACTAATGATTTACTTCAATGTGTTTGAAGTGTGAAATGGGATTAGATACTATCTAAGTAAAATAGGAATTAAAACAAATAGTTGGAATGCATAGAAAATAGAATAAAAAATCAAGGGAAATCAAATAGAGAAAAGCTCAATTCAAGGGACTCTTGCAACTAATTCTGTGACTAATCTTTGAGACTATTGTTTCATTCTCATTTCAACCACTTAGCTAAGATTTTAATTAAGCCTAGTACCTAATTAATCCTTGCTAATTTCTTCTTAAATTTGCCAACTAAGCCCAGCACTCAATTGACTCTTATTGCTAAATTAGTTCAAGCCCAGTACCTCAACCAATTTACCAATAATATTAAGTTTTGAAAATACCAAGTGTAATTATATTCATTCACCCCAACAGCAAATGAACTAACTCCCTTCAATTCTCTAAGAAAATTGATTTACCTCAGTTGCAAATCCAAGCCCTATTGCTATCCTACAACCAAATAGTCACAAATAATAAAATTGTCTATAGAAATTTAGGTAGCATTAATCACATTGAATAATTAATTAATGGACATCTTAATCAATCATCCATAGTAATTATAAGTAGCAAAAATAAAGAATCAAGAGAATTAAAATGGGAATAAATAAACAACTAAAGCAAGTCTCACAATAAACTAAAGAATTGGTTTAAAAGTTTCCTAGGATGGATATAAGAGTTTAGTTACATATTAACGCAAAAATAAAAATGAAAAATAAAAATAAAGAAGAAACCTAATTGGGGCTAAAGTCATGCCCTAGCAGAGCTCATCTCCTTCTCCAAATTAGAGACAATAAAAAAAATTGGAAGGAGGCTTAATTAGACATAGGTGCCTCCATGTGAAATATAGCCTTGCTCTTAAGAGTCTAATGGACTTAACCTTACATAAAAAACTTAATTCCTAACTCAAATTATGGGCTAAAAATCGAGATAGCTTTTTAGAGCAGTCTAACCCATAACAAAATTTAGTACTAAGTCCATAGCCATGAAACTAATTTAAAATCGTGTCTTTTGACCTTAAACCCTTCATGAAAATTGTAGGAATAGATCTTAGCTATCTGATGGGTTTAGTTTCACATCAAAATGATGGATGGAGCTCCACTTATGATGAAAAATACCAAAACTGGTACTGGGTCACAACATTATACTCTATTTCAAATTTTAGGCTTTAATTAACCTCCAAAATGGCTGAAATGGGCTTTGGGATCTTTATGACATTTTTATATCTTTCTTTTAGCTTTCTAAAGACATAAGAATCATTTGAAACCAAGGTCCATAACTTAAGATATGTCCAAAATAGTCTAAAATAGTGCAAATTTACCAAATAAATTCAATTAAGTACAAAAATTGAGCAAACTACAAAACCAATTTTAAATATCCAATTAAGTATAAAAACATGAAAAGAGACTAAGTATAAAATGTTATAAAATATTTATAAATTATGTTCATCATGTTCTTTTTCCATGAAATTGAAGTTTGTTGCTTCCTCCTCTCCTTCTTCTTGGATTTCTTCATCAAAAGAGACATATTCATCATCACAAATAGCCATTATTGCTTTCTTCTTTGGTGGCCTCCTTTGGAATTTCTTTTTCTTTAGATTTGAGTAATCTACCTTGAAATGATCAAGTTTCTTGCATTCAAAGCAAGTTGGTACCTAATTGCTTATTTCTTTTCCTACTTATTTTTTTTGCACTTGTTCTTTTCTTTATTATTTTTTTCATACTTGTTCTTTTCTTACAAATAGTTTTTGTCTATCTTACCTTTTTCTTTTATACATATTCATGAATCTTTTTACAAGATATGTCATTTCTTCATTTTCATTTTCAAAATCTTTTATTTATTCTTCTTCGTCATCTTAAGATGATGTAGAAGCTTTAAAAATAATATTTCTTCTTTTTCTTCTATCATTTGTATCTTTCATTTATGTTTTTTCATAAGTTAAGAGCTTTCCTCTTAGTTCATCATAAGTGAGAGTTTTAAGATTGTTACCTTCTTGAATTGTATCACATTTAGATTATCATGTTTTTAGAAGACTTCGAAAGGATTTTTAAGATAAGATTTGATTTAAGAATGATTCTTCCACAAGCATGGAGATCATCTGTGATGGTGAAGAGTCTTTTGAACACAGGTTCAATCTTTTCTCCTTCCTCTATTTGAAAAAGTTCATACTCTTGCATCACCATGTTGATGTGAGTTTGTCTCACTTGCTTTGTACCTTTGAAGGTGATTTGAAGCTTATCTCATATGTCTTTGGTAGTGGTGCACTTGGAGGCTTTTTATTTTTTTGAATTCTTTTGATGCCACAGCACATATGATAGCATTATTAGCTTTTGCATTGTTATAGGTGTTTTCTGATTCTGTGAAATGGGTTGGCAAAGGCCCAGTAGCATATTAAGTCTAAGAAAGCAAAAAGCCGAGCTTATTAGACCACTATCTGCATGAGCACAGAACGGGCAGAAGTCCCAGCTCACTAAAGGACAAGACCCAACTCGCATAGCTAGTAACTCGCTATACAGGAGTTCGTGTTGCCAGAGGTAAGCTCATGAAATTCATCCTCATTGATCGAAGGCCAACGGTGACCCTAGATAGTCCCAGTACATAAACATCACACCTCGCCCAGTTAAGGGCTCACTAAGGGAAAAACCATGAAGCAGCAATCCTCTCAGATGGTTTGTAAGACCAGCCTACAAGAAGCAGCCCCATGGGCCCACCCACAGAAAGCAACCTTTAAAAGTCAACCAACAGTTTGCAGAAGACATTTTGTAGTAGTTTAGGTTGTCTTGTATATTTATTTTAATATAACAGAAATATAAATTGTGTAATTATAATTATAGCCTCCCCAACCTCTATAAATAAGAGGAAGGAGATCATTATAAAGCTAAGCAAAATCCATGTACTGTAACTTTGCTAAAATTTTTCCAGATTAATAAAATACTACTGTGGACATAGGAACCGATGTCACCCAGTTTTGGCCAAACCACGTTAAAAATACTACATGTTTGATGCTCTTCCTCTACCTTTCCTCTTCATCTTTGCTTGTTCAACCGAAAAATAATTTGAGTCTCAAAAGTACTCTCAGGTTAGCTGGATTTTGGCGGAACCAAAATCCACCGTCAACATGCATGAAGATTGCTTTTTCATTTTTCGATTTCACTCTACTCGCTTTTTGGTTTCAGCACTTGTTGGTCATCTTACTCTTTTATCAACATGGTAGGCCCTTCTTCAATTATCTCCCACATGTCATTATTAATAGCTTAAAAGAATATCATCATTTGATTTTTTTTCAATAATCATAATTGGTTCCATCAAATAATGGTAGTCTAGATGTTGAATAACCGCCTTGTTCATGTGATAATCCAGGGTTATTCATCCTGTCCCCATAAAATCTTTGCTCAAAAGCGATTAAGCTTTAATAATAGAGACCAAGCTCTAATACTAATTAATAGGACAAATACACCAATAGAGGGTGAATTGGTATTTAAAGCACAAGTTAATAATTTAAAAGACTTTCCCCTTAAAAAGAGCAATTAACAAATATATGAAAGATCAAGTAAATAGTATATAAAGATAAGCAATTAAAGGTGCATGAAAAGTAAAAGAGTAGGGAAAGAGAACGATAACACCGACATATAAAAGTTCAATGGTCTAAAGGGAAAATCGTTCTTTTAGGTTTACTCTTGTCTCTCAAGGTCAAATCCAACCTTAAGAGTCCGTTAGCACTTTTTTCTTTAAGTATCTCTTATAATCTTTCCCACTGAACCTTTCAAGATATAAGTAATCCTACCTCTTAACTTAAGAATTTTCTAGCCTTACACTAGAGCATAATTCCTAACTAAAAGGTTTTTATAAGTATATCACTTACACTCAATCCCTAACTAATGAACATTTACAAACTCAAGAATCAAAAGAATTTGTCTCAAAGAGACTACAATGTTTTTCAATCTCTCACCAAAGTAGATTCACAAGTGAAACACGAACAAGACTTAGAGAATATTAGAGAACTTAGAAAGAAAAATCTTCTAGAGAGGGAAGAGAATGATGCGTGCTAAAGTTAAAATATCGTACCTTTTATAAATGAGCTTAGCACCAAAGAGCACCTTCATCAACTTGGGCTCCAAGTCAAGTAACATACTCTTTCGCTATATTGTCACTTTTGGTCAAAGGCTTCGAAATTGGAATAACTTGCTTTTTCAAGTGGGAAAGTGACCTCTGATGAGTGATCATTATCAATGGCATAAAAGCTAACTCATTTGTTTACTCTTTCAAAATCTGTCCAGCAATGACAATCCTTTGCCACATCACTATGAGGTGGCACAAATCAAAAAGCAACCTATATTATCAAGCTTTTTGTAGAAAAACCAAAACTTCAGTGTGTCAAAGAGCAAAGAACAGCCTATACACTTTAGCTATGTTAAGCTTTATCAAATAAGCAAATTAGTTTACAATAAACTGGAACATGGTATAATATTCACACACTTAAATTAAATCTAGTAGAATGAGACTTATCAAAGAAAATTTGTCTAAACATAATTAAGTGTGTATACCAATAAGCAAAAAGCAATCATAATCAAAAGCATAATTCTTAAAAAAATATGACTATCCATAATCGATTAGACTTTTAACTAAAAAAACATACAATACTATAAACCTCTTAAATTTGTGCAAACTTATGATAAGTACTGCTAGAACAGCTTTACCAAAAAGTAATTGGTTTATGAGTTATTTCATAAGGGCAAAGAGCATAAGAATAATTAAGTTATTGTTTTACAATAAGTAAAGTTAATTAAAAACTCCATCATCAAAATTAATTAATTTATCAATTAAACACATGGGTCCTGCAATCTTGTATTCTTTTTCAAAAAAGTGTAAAATATATTACATTTTAAACTGCCATTATAATTTAGTATATATTAGAAATTGAATCCAAAATTTTTATTGGACATTCGAGTTACTTGTAGCACCTATATCAACCTGAAGCAGCGTGTGGTGTAAAGTTTGATTTTAAGAATAATTCATTACTGTCATACGTATATATTTAATGAAATAGTTAATTACTAACTAATATATTCTAGCAAAAGATTTAGTAATCCTTATATGATAAATTAACAATTTAAAAATTCATAACATTTCTATGAGATAAATATTTATATCTTTTATCCACATGTTACTGCTACTACTTTGTGACAAATTAATATTTTCAGGGGTGGTCGGCATTCTTAGTGGCATTGGAATACTAGATATTGCTTTGATTCAAATTTAAAAGGTTACATGTGTATTAAATAATTTGTCATTCTTACTATCATAAAAAAAATAGAGAAAATTATTATTTAAGAATTATTAATGTTGCCATGAGGGATTAAGTGCAAGTGCAAGCCACATTAAATTTAAGGGTGAAATTATTAATTTTCTCTTTTTTTTTTTTTGGTCAAACTTAATACTAAGTATACTACTCTCTTTTTGGTCTTACATTGATCAAAATTAATACTCCAAGAGTTCACACAAGATAACAGATCCATCGAGCCCAATGCGGTAATGCAGCAAACGTGTAGAAAAGGAGAGTAAACTCGGCCTATGTTCGGCATCCAAAGGCTTCTGTATGCCCAGTTTGAAATGAGAACAAACTTGGTTGGGTTGGGTCCCGACATGTTTCAACTACAACTAACCCAATGTTCATCATACAAATAAAATTGCAAAGTTTCTATAAAAAATTAGGGTTAATAAAGATTTAAATCTTTATAATTTAATCCTTTTCATTTTATTTTATATAATTATATCCTAAATTTTAAAATTATTTATAATTAAATTCTTATCATTAACTAATATTAAATTTAACTAATATAATCCTACATATTTATCAAATTATATACTAGCAATTTATTTTTATTAATTTACATATTATGTTTACATTATCAAAATTTATTTATTAACCATTAATTATCATATGAGAAAATTTCTTTTATTATTTTCTTTAGAAGAAGAAAAATAAATATATATATGTTTATAAAAATTAAAAGGTTGAGGTTTTTTTTTTTTTGGGCCTTGAAATCATTGATGGGAAATGACGAATAAGTTGACAAAAAAAAATTCCCAACTAGATTCTAAGTTAGTTTTTATTATTTGGATTTAATAAAAAATTTTATTTTAAAGTTTATGATGTAACTACATAAAATGAAAATATAAAAATTAAATTACAAATTTAATAAAATTATACTTCTGTTAACTCAAAAATTGATATTCCTTGCATTATAGATATAGTTATATTTACGGTAAGGATACATAAAATATTGATACATATTTCATATTCTTCTGTAAATGTAATAGGATACAATAATATAAAAGATTATGTTAGTATAAATACAATTTACATGAACAATACATGAAACAATATCTGGGGTTAGAACATTTCTCTTATTTTGTTGGCCCAAATCACACATAGCATTGCTTGTATTAACTAGATTTGTATTTTTTGGATTCTTACTTATTATTTCCGTCAATTTAAACAACATAGAGACAGAATCTTTTATCTTCTAATTCACATATTAAATCTTATTATTCTAATATAAAAAAGATTTTTATATTTATCTTTTTCATAAATTCATGCCCTCAAAATTTGTAATGTTTAGTATTGACAGAATCTTGAAAAGAGGACATAATTGACTTTCTTCCTCTTTAACGCAAAGTCAAATAATTTAGAAAAATCATATTTTAGTAGTGTAAACTAGGTAAATTTTGGAATATTGAATCTCCGAAAGATGTCTTGTCTTTGGTCTTTGGTCACATGAGTATCTAAAGGAATTTTAGCATGAGCTAATCATTATAGTTAGGGCCGAAACTTTTGAACACACGAAAAAACCTGCTGCCAATATCATCAACCTTATATTTATTTGCTTGGAATAAGAACTAATAAATTTGAAGAATAAAAATACTGTCTTGGCCTCTGCATCTGATTACCCAGCTGCCAATTAATTGTAGTTAAATTATTGTGTGCACATATCTGAGCTTTACATCATGTGGTCAAGTTGCATGCATTGCTAGACAGACTACACCACCATATAGTCATAATCATCATCTCTTTTATATGTACTTTCTACTTGTCTTGGAAACATATCTCATGCATGATAGGCCATCGGCCAGCAAATCAAATATGCTTTTGCAGGATGTTCTAAAACAGTATCTATATAGTGAAACTGATACAAATACCTTTCTAATGAGAGAAAGATTTACAATTTCATGCAAAAAGCAGTATTTGTCTGTGCAGTGATGTGTTTTGCAGTTGTGTAATTTGGCTGATCTCTGTCCTCCATTTTAGTTTAGTTTAGTAATCTCAAATTTGAAACATTAATGGCGCAGGAACAGGATAATATTGCATGCTCAGTGCATATTCATGGAAAAACAATAATTTATAAGGAAAACAATATAATACAAACATTCTTACATGCTAATTGAAACTGTCTAATATAATCAACTGTAATTTTGTTTTGAATAGAATTTGCCACCAACACGTAACTTTGTAATAATGTTTTTATCTATCTATGACTATAAATAATAAGCAATAATGATGAAAATAAAAATTAGAAATATTTCTGCGAGTGATCATGTGAAAGAAGCAGACACACACTTGCCTCCAGAAGATGGTTAGCGGTGAGATGGTCCAATTTATTAGGTTTTCATGCCCACTGCTCTACAATAAATTTACATTATCTTCTCTTTTCCTTTTTATATATTTCTTTCTTTCTTTCTTTCTTTTCCATTTTGCTCCATTACATCTATAAAAACACATGATTTATCATTAGTTTAATTTATTGTTTTCATCACTATTAACTTTTTCTTAATTAGTGAGCTTTAAATTTTGATTAATCTAAATGAGAATAAACCATATATTTTAATTTTTATATTATTATTAGTTTGTTTTTCAGATTGCAGTGTGACATAATAGTTCCAAAAACACTGCATGGTATTTTGCAAATTTCTGCGCACAATTCATGGAAGAAGCCCATTCTGATAATTTTATCATTTGTCACTAGGCTCCAAAAAGGAAGTAGAGGTTGGAACCGATGCTTAAGCCACCTTTCTGCAAAACATGACACGTGGATGTGAGAGGAGACTTGTGATGACACGTCATAATCAGCGAGATCATCGAAAAACAGAGAGAGATCCGATCCAGTGGTGATGATTCAGCTTGTTTGGTCAATTTTAAGGGTCACATATCCGCCCTTTCTCTGAAAATAATGCAGCGGCAGATGAGATGAGATGAGATGAGATAGGAAAGATGCCCTTCAACTTTAGGGTCCACCCACCTAAATCAACATGAAATGGAGCCTAAATCCTTTAACGGCTCATGAAGCCTCCAGGTGGCCGTGCCCATACCCTTGTCTCCACCGGTGGGCTCCACTAGGATAAATCCAATCCGTATCTTTTGTTTGAAATATTGATAATAATCCTTAATTAAATTAATTATCTCTTGGAGTAAGATATGAGTAGTCAATTACTTTCTTGATTTGTTAATTCTTCCTTACAGACTTTTTAAGTGGTCCCTACTTATCTAGAAATTTCAAAGTTAATGATGTGGGTATCTAGTTCCCTAATCTAAATTATTGGAAAGGCAAGTATAACCTTTGTTTTTTCTATTATCTTCCTTAACTAGTGAGGGCAGCAGAGCCATTCTAGTGCTGTCGATTAAACAAATTATAAGATGTGCTAAAAAGTCTCGTAGATTCCACCTGATGACAAAAACACAAGGGATAGCTTCAATTAGTTATTCTTTCCATTAATCCTGTATTAATTAAATTAAAATGCTCATTTCATTGCCTTCTTTATAATAACAAATCCATGTACGGTCAAGGAAAAAGCTTCATGTTAGGGGCCATCATGCATATCTTCTAATATATAATAAAATTTATAATTTTCATTTTGAAAGTATAATTAAAATTTTGATAAATTAATATTTTTGGGACTATAAAAATTTATTAATTAATTAAAATATTATTTAATAAATAAATAATTAATTTATACATTAATTAAAAAAAATAAACTATCAAGATATTTTTTCCAAGACAATGAACTTTGTAATTATACAAAATACATTAAATTTTATATTACTTAATTATCAAATTACAATTATATTGCATAATTTTCTCTTGTAATATGAGGACTCTACATCAAAAACTTCTTCTTAATGCAATAAAAAAAAAGTTAAAGATAAGTGCAAAAAGACATTAATTTCAAAAAGGAAATAAGTAACATTAAAATTATATTTTACAAAAACCTCCTAATTAAATTATATATACATACAATTTTGATGTATAAAAATATTATTAATTTATATATTAAATAGGATCTATGTATTTTTTTAATATATTATCTTATAAATTTAACTAATTATTAGTTTATCATATTAATTTTAAGTGGGGATTAGTAAAAAATAATATTTAATTTAAATTATTAATTTATTAAATATCAAGTTATCAACGTTATATTATACCGTCCGTGTTCCCACAATAAAATTTATAATTTATAAGAGAAAATAATTTAAAAATATCTTTAAAGAAAAGTATCGGAAAGAAAACTGCCACGTAAAAGAGCAACACAAAACAAACGAAAGGACAGTCCACCATTGCGGTGCCAGCATCTAAAAACCACCTCTCAATCACACATAAAAGTCTCGCAAACAATGAGGGAAAAGAAGATTTCTCTTTTTCAACATAAACAAAGAAAATAAAATAGCATGGTGATTAAAGTCAATGACTTTATTAATCCCTTAATCCATCCATAATTCAAACCACAAGATGTTATAATGATACTGATAGGATTTTGTTGTGTTGCATTATTAAATTCATTAATGTATCCCAAAGTATAAAATTCATTCATACACTATAAATACAGATTTTGAATAATTAGAATATAAATTTAGGATAGAAAAATTATAAAAAAAAAGATATAAATATTTAGTTTATGAGATTATATTCTGCATATAGTTTAGGTATGTCAAAGTTTCCTACCAAAAATGGATCATTTTGATCAGAATGAATGCCAACCCTTACCAATATTGCAGCGATAATGTACATAAACAGTGACAGCTGATATGCTTCTTCTCAGTACAAAGAATAGAGACACGGCCCTCATTTGGGCTTTTTGCCCTGCCTGGGGCTGAAAACTTTTTTTTTCCCAAGATGGTGTGAGAACAAAATTATTTCTCACTATGGGCGGCAGTAAAAATTTTTTATTTTTTTTAAAAAAAAAAAGCGGCAGCGTTACTGACAGTAACGTTGCCAAAATTTTTTATTTTAAAAAAAATAAAAATAAGAAAAATAAAATAAAATAAATAAAATTAAAATTAAATAATATATCACAATTAATTATACATAAAT
>JANHAO010008859.1:0-18878 GCA_026873985.1 Saraca asoca | reverse complement strand
TTTAATAATATTTATTTATGATTAGAGAATATCTTTACCCTTGTTAGAAAAAAATAGTGAAAAAGAATATTTATTTTTATTAAAACCCCCCATGCTTGTGCACCAAGCAAGCCTTTCAGAAGGCTTGAGAAGGCATTAGGGCAAAAGGCAGAAGGGCAAATTTGGAAAAAAAAAAGAGAAGCTAGCTGATTTTCCCAAACGCTACTTTCAGTAGCATTTTGAAAAAGGAGCTTATAAACTATAAGCTACTGAAATAAGCTCGTTTATCAAATAGTTCTATTTTAGTCCAAGGAGCTTATAAGCTAGTTAAATAAGCTATAAGTTAGCTTATTTCCTTACCAAACACACTCTAAATGTATAAGACTACATAGACTTTTGCAATTCGACTTCTGCAGGTTACTTTTTGAAAGTGGGCCTGTGTCTGCAGGATCTGCAAGCTGACATGTGCTTGTCTCATGTTCAACCTTAATGAGCTTCTAATTGAGTGATGCGCTTCACGAATGAATCTTCTGAGTTGGAGTCGCTAATGTCCTTTGATCAACGAGGCCAAGCTCACTCTAGGCGAAGCGAGCTCGGGTAAAGGAAATTATTGACCACGAGTGCTGAGGTTCGTCTATCAGCGAGCTGGACTATTACTTTAGCTTTGTCTTGTGCTGAATATGTGACTCGTGACCTTCGCTTAATGACCTCAGGGTCAAACGAGTTAGACTTCTCTCTTCGGACTCGCTTATTGGACCTTTTGCTGGCCCATTTATGAAATATCAATTTTTATCCATAAAAATTATATTAACTATTATTTGATTATATTTATGGTTAATTGATATTTAATTGTATTTGATAATTAATAAATTATATTAATTATTAATTGATTGTATTAATGATTAATTAATAGTTAATTATATTAATTAATTTAATTAACTGATAGTATTAGCTATTTATATAAAGATGTTTGATAAAAACTAACTATTTACTATTAACTATTTATATTAGATATAAATACTTTATAATTTATCTGAATATTCTTTTAATTTCATAATATTTCAGATTTTAAAATATTGCTTATAGATTTTTCTTCTAAAAAACTCTAATAATTTATTGTTTATTAGATTTTATTTAAAATAAATAAATAACTATAATTTATTATACTTAATATATTTTATTTTAAAAAATAAATGATTATAATATATTATTTATTAGATTTTCTTTTAAGAAACAAATAATTATAATTTATCATAAATTTTTTTAAGAGATAGATAATTTTCAATAAAAAAATAAGCTTATTATCATTACTAATTGTTATTATTATTGTTTTTCATGTTGTTATTTTTGATAAATTGATAGTAGGAGAAAAGAAGGAAGAATCAAATAATATATTCAATGCATATGAATCAATTAGGAATCAGTTTATCATAAAATATATTTTACGAATATATCTTAGAAAGTTTTTTTTTTTTTTTTGTATTCAAGGTAAGGATGCCAAAAATTGAATTGATCAAGGGTAATGATGTCTTTTTACACTCTCAATATTAAACAGCTAATTGAAAAAATTAAGCTCCTTAATTTTTTAAAATTAACTTTTTAAAAACTAAAAAAATGATTCAAACATTTAGAATAGTTGATTGACTTAGTTAAACAAGTAAAAACTCACAAATCAACTAAAAGTTAATCAAAAAGTTGTTTACCAAACTTCATCGTATAAGGACATGATTTAATTTTAATTGATTTTTATTTTGTTTTGAAATAGATTGGTCATTTAGACATTTATGCCCAAAACAAGTACAAATTGAATTACACTTTGAATTATAAATAGGTGATGAATTTTATACTAAAATTATAAATAGTACTATGCAGAGTATTACCTAAACAATAAATTGCATCACATTTTATAAATTAAAAGATGTTAAGGTACAAGTCATTGTTTGAATGGTCTTTTATTTTAATACTAATAGCATAATGTATAAAAGTCTTTACCTTAAAAAATATAATATATTAACTTCAAATTTCATCATTTTGCAAAAAAAAAAAAAAAACGAAAGTATTTTCCCCATCGGATCTTATTAAACTATGACAAAGCACTCCAATCAAACCATATCACTAAAATCATCATCGTACACATGTATGCCTTAATACATAAGGAACGAAATGTCCTCAAAGACATATATTATTATAATCCACAAGTTAAGATCTTATTATTTTGACAAAAGCAAAGGATAGAAATAAAACAAATGCGAGAAACTAAATCGCAGAAAAAATAAAATCCGAAAAAAGAGAATTAGAATTGGATTCAAAATTCTCTCTCTGTCTCCTTTCTCTTATTTGTCCAATCATCCCTTATAATGTCAACCGGATTCCGGTAATCTCCACACTCTCCCTACCCTTCCAACCATTTTCATATATAAAACTCTCAAACCCTCTCACCCTTCCTTCTTTCAATTACTCTTGATGGTGTAATACACCATTTTTTACAAAACAAGTAAATCAGAAAGTAAACAGTTTGAAAAAACACAAAGTCATCAGCAACTAGAAGAAGAACATACATATTCAGAAGATAACATATAGCACCGGTCATGGCTGAAGATTTCCAAGCAGGGATTTGCGGTGAGAATTGGTGGAATATAAATCCATCAGGAAGTGTTTTTCCTCTCGGCTCATCACCTTGCTCAATGGCAGCTAATGATTCAGGTAGCTATCGTAGTAGCTGGCAAAACGACACAGTTTCTGATAGCTCACTGGGTTTTCTAGATTCACAGAAAACCCAGCAGATGGATTCCACCTTGCAAATGATGGGTTTTGGCTTCTCATCTTCTTCAACTAATTCATCAAATTGGAACCAGTCTCCACTGTAAGTTTCAAATTACGGGTATAAAAAATTTTGCAAAATAATTATTGTTGGTGTTAGTGTTTTCCTGATAGAAATTCCAATTATATATATAATATATGTGGGTGGAATTGGAATAAATTTAAAAAGTATGGTCCAAAGCTTCCACTAACAAAGAAAAAAGGTTCAGTTTTTTGATAACTTTTTCTCATTGTTTTCATATGAAAAAGTGAACTCAAATCTTATCAATTACGGTTGCTTGTTCACTATTTGTTTCTTTAGCTATTGGATTCTCCACAATACTTATCTTTCTATCTCTTTCTTTTGTTTTTTTTCTTGCAGTCGCTGTAACGGAAGGCCAGAGAGCAATAATTTCCGTTCTGTGATTCAAGAAGAAATAAGAACAGATTCTAATTCATGCCAAATCCAAGTTTCCACCATTGATGCCTTTAAGCCAGTGAACCAAGAATTCTCCAATATAGATCAGCAAAGCCTGAGTTCATTAACAAGCACTGGAAATTCAACTGCGACTAATTGCCAAGGCTTATCCGCTAATTTCTCAGTTGGATCAGCTTCATATGAGTTTCCATCTTCAACTTTGATGATACAAAGCTTATATGACTCTGAACCTCAATTACAACCACTTTTCACCAACCGATCTATGGATTATAATTCATCTACAGCAAATTATGGGTCATCCTCCAATGAGATTTCACCAACTTGGTCTAAAGTTGCGACCTTTTTAAAGCCCTCAATGGCAAAGCAGCAAGCTAGTGGATTACACTTTTCTAATAATACTCCTTTCTGGAATGCTTCGGCCGAAGCACTAAATGACATAAGGGCAGGTGTTTTTGCTTCTTCACAACCTAAATATCAATCGTCTCCAACCTTTGATGAGAAGCCCAATTTCCATTCTCTTATAACCAAGGTATACTAGCTATATAGTTTTTGAAAGTTAGTTATTAGATTCACGGTTAGCTAGCTAGGGTTTACTATATACAATGGAGTTTTGTTCTCACTTTTTTCTTTTCATTCACAACCACATATGATATTTTCAAAACCAAACAAGATATATAAGTTTAACTGAAAATTTGTCGTAAATTTAACTTGGATAGTACACTATGTATACTGTTTGATCTTTTCTATTCACAAGTACTCCTTTCAAGATTGTCTACACGACACTTTCTAAATCGATTAGGATGAACAAATTTTAAGTCAATGGTGGCTTATGAGAAGATTTCTTAATATATAAAAGTATAACTAGGGTTTTTCTTACTACTACGGGACTAACTGATCAAATTACAGCCCAAGATTGAAGAAGTTCAGGACTCTTCATCCGCGAAGAAAAATGTTTGTGAAGCAGCATTCAAAAAGCCAAGAATTGAAACCCCATCACCATTGCCAACTTTTAAGGTGCCGAATAGTATTATATTTGTTTTTTCTTAAAGAGTTTGATTTTTATATAAAATCTTTATTATAATTATTCTGAGATTTTAATCAAGTTGATTTGAATGGATAGGTTCGAAAAGAAAAGCTAGGGGACCGAATCACTGCCCTACAGCAATTGGTTTCACCTTTTGGAAAGGTGCATTTTTGGATTTTTCTTTCTGCATTTTTTCTGCTTTTTGTTATGATAGAATTATAAACTTTATTACTTTCTTGTAATTTGAAAGTTAAAACTGACTCAGCATATATCATATTCTTGTTGATTTTAACAGACCGATACGGCATCCGTTCTTTACGAAGCCATCGAATACATCAAGTTCCTTCATGATCAAGTCAATGTATGTTCCACTCTTCTCAACGTAATAAATTATCAAAATAATTAAGAACCCTAGTTCTTAAAAAATAAGTTTCATTATAGTGTTTTTCTTAATTATTCAATTTTTTGGTTTGATTTTCAGGTTTTGAGTACTCCATATATGAAAAATGGGGCTCCTCTCCAACACCAAAAGGTACTTCAAAAAGCTTGTTGTTTGTATCAATTTCGTAAGATAAAGATGAAAATTTTTAGAAAAATTTAATTTTGTATATATATTTGAGTTATTTACATAAAAATATGTAATGTCAGTTTAAATAAAATTCACGTAAATATGCAGTGAATGATATTCATAAAAATAAATAAACAATTGTAACATTGCTTTAGATATTTGTTAGTTATATATTGATTATATATTCTATAAACATGATTTCTTAGCTTAATTTTGAAACGTCTATTTGTGTATGTATGGTAGGGTTCTGATATGAAAGACTTGGAAGGGCCAAAAGATTTAAGAAGCCGAGGGCTATGCCTGGTGCCGATTTCAAGCACATTCCCCGTAGCTAATGAGACAACCGCAGATTTCTGGACGCCCACAATTGGAGGTCCACTCATCAGGTAGACAAGAGACAAAGCCAACGAATAGAAAAATTCTTATATGAATTTGTTTCACCGTAAATTTTTTTTTAAAAAAAAGAAGAGATAAACAGAATAATAAATATAAATATTCTCATATTATCAAATTTTACAATAATTATCATTTCTTTTTTAAGTTAACGGTGAACCTAATTCATATAAGAATGTTCAAGAATGGCGGTGAAAAGTAGATTTAGTAGGTATGTGTGGAAAAGGGAGAAGACGGTGCGAATGAAAGATGCAGAAGACACAATTGGTGAAGAAAAAAAAGGCTGAAGATAACAAAAGAAAGAGAGAAAATTCCCTTTGGGAAAAGGGAGTGACCCTTTCAAAAGAGGGACAGGGAATGCTGGGCCAGCTAGTTACAAAGCGCAATGATGTATGCTAGCAAATGATTAGTGACCACTGGAAGAGACTGTAGATTAGATACATTATATATATTAGGTGCTTTATTTATTAATAACTCTAAGTGGCATATTAGGTAACGTTGGTACATGGGGCAGGAACAACTGCTAAATTGAGCGACATTAGAATTCGTGTTCTTTAGGTGAATATAGAGAGCTGAATTTAGCAGATGGGGATAAAAAGGTCTTTTTGTTCCTGTTTATCAATATTATTATATAATTTTTTGTCTAAATTTCAAGGCGGGTTCTTCTACTAATTGAGTAAATTTCATATTCAACAAATTATTGTATTGACATCTTTTCGAATTTAATTCCCACATTGTTTCTTTTTAAGTAGATCCAAATGAAATTACCTGATTTTAAGCACCGAAAAAGAATATGTCTGTTTGACATGTTGATTTCACTAGAAGACTCTACTATTTAGACAAATTCGAAAATTGTAGGTAATTTGGCAGCTCCTTTTTGGCATGGTTGTTTGGTTGGAATATCATCTCTCCTTTTGCAATTCTTTCGAAACATGATCGCAATTTGAAACTTTGCATCCATTGATTAAAAGGCAAGACAGCTGAACTAAATCAACGTAAATATGCATTTTCCTTTTCCTAGTTTTCCACCAGGCATATGGAAAAACTTAATTATCTGCTTAACATACAAGTAATCTAATGAATATCATATTATCCATGTTAAGGCTCGGTGATTGTCTAATTTCCGGTGGTACATATCACATTCAGTCAATTGAAGTTGTTAAAAACTAATTATCTTATTGATCAGTCAGGATTATTTAGCATTATCCTATCAAATGAAGAGATTATACGACCTGAGTTTAGAAAATTCTTTATAGATGTTTGGTCATGTATTTTGAGGTCGTTTAACTCATGTGAATAACCTTTAATGATCATCTTTTGATTGCTTTTCTTGATAAATATGTTTTGAGTGACAATTTTTTTTCTTTACAATCATTTTACAAAATATTCATTAAAAAATATAATTATTTTCATCGTTGAAGAGATTATAACGATATCTACTATCTAGTCTTGTACACCCTTATGCATGCAGGGTTTAATCTCTATCACAGATCGACATATTTCAACCATCCTGAAAGTGGAATGATCGTCATAACCTAATTTCATGAGGAAGACTTGTTTTCAGAGATATTATTTCTTACTCTTGAAATATTTTTATTTCAAAAAGAAAGATAAAGAAATAAATACATGTAAACTAATTTGATTCTTTTATATATTCATAATATTATTTATTTCTAACGTTTTAAATTTTTGCCGGACATAAATATTAATTAAAAACTAGATATTAATCAGTTGACTCGCGCGTACAAAAGTTGCAAATGGTATCCACAATATTCCAGTGATCAGGCTCCTGTAAAGCTTATATTTTTAAAGGTGGACGAAATCAATGAGCGAAACAGAAATAAGCTTAAAGCTGAAGAATCCCTGTAGCAGAAGTGACTGATCATGCAAAAGTGCCACTTTATAGTAATTAAAAATCTAATCGATAGGTATTCTTAGCACCCTTCGTGGCATCTACTCATAACTTTCCAAATTGATCGAACAACTCATGTAATAAATTAAAGAAAGAAATTTTATTATATTTCAAAAATCATCGAATTTTTGCGACATTTTGAAATATATCTTTTTTTTTTTCATTTTAAGAAAAAAAAGGATATATAAATGTTTGTAATGCAATCCTCAAATATAAATTGTATAAATTAAAAAATCTTATTTTATATACGATTATATCTTACATTCTGAAATAAGAAATTATTTTATAAAAAAAATAAGATATAATGCTAATTTGTTTAGGATCTTCAAGCATGTCATGATCAACCCCCCCTTTTTTTGTATTGTTCTATGGATTTGAAATATCTTTAAGATTATTTCTCCATAAGGGTAGTTACTTAATAATTAAGAAGATGCATAAAAGGAATTTATAAAGTAGAAAAAAAAGGAAGCATGCATAAAGCATCATTATGATGTTAATAAAGTATGTGTATTATTTCTTTTTTCACACAAAACTTTCTCTTTTTCTTGTTTAGGCTAATCAATGGCAAAGTCTCTGAAAAATTTAGCTTGTACTGCAAGTTTTTTTCCAGCGTGAAAAAGGATTCTTTCTTTCTTTCTTTCTTTCTTTCTTCTTTTTTTTTTTTTTTTTCTGGTAACTTTGAATCTAATCTTGTGAGCCATTCACCCACCAAAATATCACTCGATCGATGGAGCCCGAAAAAAGAAGTTTGATTTGATGAACCAATCTCAGAATATTCTTCCATATGGCTGGATTGGCAACCTGTCCCGCAAACTTATTCTGTAACTTTTAAGTATATATTATGAAGATGTTTGACCTAAATGAAATGTTCCCATTTGAAAAGATTTTAGAGTGCAAAACTTACCGATAGTTATTTCCTTTCAGCAGTCCACTTGATATTAATCTCTAAATGACAGTAACAAGAACATTATATGCCAATTTGCGGACCGGAAGCAAGTATAAAGCTGCTAAAACCAGAGTTAATTAATTAAACTGATGTCATTATACTGATTTTCTTGTTTTGGTCTAACTTGTTTAGTCAGTTAATTAATTACATTTAGATTAAGTTTCTATTTAATAGAATCTGTATTTCATAAGCGTGAGAATCGAATTTAGTATTGGAGTGAATCGAAATTTGTATATATATAGCTTCATGTTTAGGTCTATCGGTAACAATTTTTTCTTTCAACATCCAGGAAGGTATTTATTTTAAGGTGACTACAAAATATAGGTTTAAAATGCTATTTATAAGTAAGCATAGAAATATCCATAGTTTGAGTTTTAACTCATCCAAAAAGAGCAATCAATATATTTAAACTTGGAAAGATATTATTTTACTTTTAGTGCAAGAAATTCTCTTCACGAGGAAGACAAATATTTGCATACTCCAATTATAATAAATATTTTTACTTTTATTCAATAATAAAAATTTAGTTGTCAATTTTATTATCCATATATCAATTTTATAGGACCCCACATTAAAATTATACTTTTCAATTTTTAAGGTATAAAAAATTGTAACTACCTTCTATCTATTTAATGAGAGTAAGAACATTATGTGTTTTAATCGGAGATGAGAGGATATAAGTATTTCCCATCTCAACGAGACTTGGACATTTCTTTTTAGAGTAAATGCATATTTTAGTGCTTTTACAAATTTAGTTGATATCAAATTAATCTTTAAAAAAAAATTTAGTATCAATTTAATCTTCTATTTATTATATTACTTCTGTTTCATTCTTTCTGTGAGTTTATTATTTAAATTTTCAAAATAAGTGACAATATAACAACTAATTTATTGATATAATAATATAATATCATCATATATTTATCATTTCTATTCTAAAAAATTAATTATTGATTCAATAATTGTGTTAGTTATTCTAATGAAATATTAATATAGGAACCTGATTGGATATAATTGAATAATTAAAGGTTTAAATTTGATGATCAAATTCTTTGAGGAGCTTGATTAGCCATAATCAAATAACTAAATGAATAAATTAATACTAAAGTTTTTTTAAGGGACCAAATTAATATAAACTAAATTAGTAAAGGATTAAAATAAATGTTTAGTCCCATCTCAACGAGACATGGACACTTGGTGAGTGACCCAAGCGAGGAAAGATGCATTTGGGTTTCAAATACTAAGTGAACGGACCGGTGGAGGCTCCATACTGTAGTTTCGTTTTCCTAGCCTATATGAGGAGCTAACTGGGCTTTGGCCATTTTGTGCAAGTCTCTTCCTCTCTTTTTTGGGGGTTGTTTCTTCGTAAGTGGAGTTATTTGCTTTTCAACTATGTACCCATTTCACTAATTTACTGATGTCATTTAGTCATCTAATTACTCGATTACGCTTAATTAAATTCTTGTTAGCTTAACAAAACTATTAAGATGATAACTGATTTATTGACATGACAATCATATAATTATGATCTAATCATATATTTATTATTGCCATTCTAATTAGTCAACTTTTGTTAACAATTTCCATGATGATTCTAATACTAAAGTAACTAAGAGACTTGAAAGGGTCACTGTTAGAAAATCTGGTTCCGCTCTACTGTTGCAATCACACACAGAACTGTGTAATTACAGTTGGTTAAACTTATACTACATGATTAAAAAAAACATATCAGAATACATAAATGCTGTGTATATAAATAGAATAATCCTACTTTTGCCTGATTTTCTGTCTTTTTAGCTTCTATTTTATTTTTATTCTAGACTACTTTTCTTTAAAAGAAATTAGATATATTCTGAAAAATCAGCAATTCCCGTCGTCCCTCCAAAATTATGTTCTCCAGGGATAATTATGTATAACAACCATTGCATTGAGAATATACTAAGACAACAATTATAATTAATTAAGAAGAATCTGATTTTCTCTCACTCTTTTTATATTTTTTTCCCCTATAATAGCTACTAACAATTTATTCTGCGTCACAAACTGTAAAATGCATGTTGAAAATCCTGAAGCACAAAACCATATATAGTGCTAGTATAGAAACATGAAGCATGAGATGAAAAGAGGATCAGATTGAGTCAGATCACTTGAGCTTCCTTGCAATGGCAGCAAAGTACTTGCCCTGATGGAAAGCTTGAGCCAATTCTAACTCAGATGGCTGTCTTGATCCATCACCAGCAAAAGTGCCTGCACCATATGGGGATCCTCCCTTCACATTCTCCATTTCAAACATGCCTGCTCCGAATGTGTATCCAATTGGCACAAAAATCATGCCATGATGAACAAGCTGGGTCAGAGATGTCAACCTGCACAACTTTGCAATTAGAATGAGAGAAAATACACTTTGTGGTGATGACTTAATTTAAAGAGTGGAAGATATTGAAATCTCACGGAGTAGTTTCTTGTCCACCTCCTTGAGATCCAGTGCTGTAAAACATTCCACAAGGCTTTCCTGCAAGTTCTTGTGTTCGCCATAATCCTCCAGTCGCATCCAAAAATGCTTTAAATTGTGAAGCCATCAGACCAAATCTTGTAGGGAAACCAAACAGCAAACCGTCTGCCTCAGTTAGCTGATTGGGAGTTATAATTGGCACATCACTCTTTGGAGGTGCTCCCATCTTTGTAAGTACCTCTTGTGGCAGTATTTCAGGTACCTGTTTACAGACACATAACGTGAATTCCCTCTGCATTCTGAATTTTTAACCATTAATGGAGTATATAATTTCATACAAGTATGTAGAAGAAATTAGACTGATAATTTGAACACTACTGATTAAAATCAAGCAAATCTTATAGAAATTTTTGAAAGTCAATCATCAACTTATATATTTTTTCCCTAAAAGACTACCTGCCAGAGTTTAACTTCTACTCCTTCCACAGAAGCAACTCCTTTTTCAACCTCTTTCGCCAGCTTCTCAACGTGTCCGTACATAGAATAGTAACTACATCATGCAATGCAAATTTCAATCAGACTCGTGCCAGAAATATGATATGATAGGCATCCTGGTTAACTTTAGAATTAAAATTGGATCAGCGGTAATTACACTTAATATTATACACAAATCATCATTTAACATAAAGTTGAGTCAAAGCTTGTCAAATAAAATAAGTTTACCTAATGCTAGTGCAGAGATTATATGAACTCTGCAGAAAATATTTTAAGTTAGAGTAAAATAGTGAAGAGACAGAAATATGACCCACCATGTGCAGGAAATACTGCTGAACCTAACATTAATGCACTAACATAAGATCATGGTGAGACTATGCTATCATTAAGGGAAAATAATAAGCATTTTAGTATCTGACAAGACATTGTGACATTGACTCCCCTTTCTCTACAGTAAAAACAGCCTAGTGAGCTTCCCTTGTTCATCTATTAAAAAAAGGATGAAATTATATCAGAAAAACACATTGGATTCTGAAAATGAAAATTTAAGCAGAATGATGTATTAGCTCAAACAGATTTTGTTTTTGAGTTGTACACTTTCTAGTGATCCTTAAAATTCCTTCCTCATAATTCCAAGAACTGCAAGCAATCAAATCCAAAAGTTGATTCATGGCAAACACCAGAATTCCACAACAAAACACGAGGAAATCCTAAGAGCTACGCCTTATCAATTAATTAACCATCATATTCATGATATTGATTAGGAAAACAAAACAACCCAGAAAACTAAACCCATAAAATCGACTGAAAATTTGACGGTTTTCTTTTTCCATTTTGTTAATCCTAGTGCAGTGAAAGGCTGAAAGAAAACAGAAGATAAAGCAATGAAAATTCAGAGTTTCAACTCTTTCAATCATAGCAGCAGTGACAGCGAGAAATAAAGAGGAAGAATCGCTTACACAATGTAAATTTTAGCCTGAGTAGCCATTGACAGTCTTCGCTCTGTGTTTTGCTGGTTATGACTGTAAGATCTAATAAGGCCTTGTTGGTGAATGAGAAGCTGACCACAAGGTAGAGTGTAGCTATATTTATAATTGCAAACAAAGTATTAGTTGCTTTCACTTAATACCAAAACTTGTCCGAATCATAATAGGTGAAATCACTAAATTGCATGTAATTAATTTCAAATCAAATTTTAATACTTGGACACTATATAACAGCTTGTAAAACAATATAAATACATGGCATTATTCATTGGCTACATATATCATGACATCCTTGATAAACTCTTACATTTCAATTGTATATTTATTTATTGGTTAGTAACTGCATTATTGTTATTGTTATATTTGTTATTAATACAAATTCAATTTAGCCTCCGTTTATTTTATTGAAATACATTTTTTATTACAAATTTCATTGTTTATATATAAATATAGGATTTTTGTGCTATTTATATATTTTATGATTAATAAAATAAATACATGATATTATAATTTTAGGAAAAATAACTTCTTCTTTAAAATAGTAAATATCATTTTTTGTCATATTCTCCATATATAACATTGAATAAATATAGTTTTTTTATTATCTTAATAATTTAGAATTAAAAATGAAAATAAATAAAATTATTGTTACCCTGATGTTTTCCATCCAAAGGGAGTCTTGGTCTTTTGATTTATCCAGCCTGACGGTGATTATTGCAGGAGTACTTAATTAGTCAATTCCTAATGATGCTCATCGTCTAATTGTTGGAGTTGTTTCAAGTCATTGCCATCATGATCTAATGGTCATAACTCATAGCCAATAAACAAGCAAATCTTGTAGAAATGTATAACCTTCTCATGTGATATCAATTCAAAATATTATGAGTCGGAAATTTCTTTAAAACATGATATGCAGCATATATTATTATTTCTTGACCTTTTGGTTTACTGCATGTCTCCTGTAACCTTAAAGATGAACTGTACGGTCTTCATCTTGAAGCGTGTTTCTTGTTTGTACAAGCAATCCGTGCTTATACTTGCATCTTGTTTACGCATTCATGATAACTTTGCTATAATTCTTGCGTAGCTCTTAACAATCTTAAAAGCCACTTTGTATTATACATAATTCTATTTTGTACATACGATAGTTAATCTATTCCAATATTAGGGACATGATAATCTCTTTAAGAATTTACAATGCTACTTATAGGTTGTTTAAGTCCTTAAAATTGTTGATAATAAAATTCAAACATAAAATATGATTGATCGAAGATAATGAATCTTATCAACTAATTAAGTGAACTAAAGAGTTTGTTTCTCTATAATCTTTAAACACACATCAAACAATTAATATTAGAGTACTCTAATGTTTTTGTCTACGAAAAATATTTACTTTCTCAATTTCATCATTTAAAATTTCACTTTCTCAATTTCTTCATTTAATATTATAATTTGAGTCAATTAAATCACACCGTTAATTAGCTTATTAAATTTGTAATGAAAAAGCTGATAAGACAAAATAAAATTTTAATATTAAATAATGACATAGAAAACCACATAGATTTAAAAAATAAATAAAGCCAATTAATATAAAAAGAAAATATATTGTTTTATTTTGATACAATAGGAAGCTGAAAAAAAGATAAATAAAACAATATTATTTTTATGATTTCTATATATATATATATATATTTATTTAAAAAGCTATATGCAATTCCTATCACAGTGTAAAAAAAAAACTCAATCAACAACCTGAAAATCCAATACTTGTTCTCATATATTTTATATTAGTTTCTTCTTTAGATTTTAAATATGATTATTATTTTATAATTTCAATATGATTTTGTGCTTTTAAAACAAGAAAAATATGATTATTGTATAGTGAAGAATATTTCTTGATTTTGTTTATATTAAGGAATTTTTAATCCATGTTCAACTGCTTAATTTAATGCCCTGATAAGTTAAGAAATATGAAATTTAGTGAATTTAGGGATTTTATTTTTGGATCAATTTATAAATTATTTTATTTGAATTATAACTTTGTTTTAAAAAATCCATTTGTTTTTCATATAATCATTTAATGTTAAGATGAAAATTTTATTTTGTTATATCAGCCTTTTCATTAATAATTTAGTAGATTAATTAATAGTATGATTCAATTAATTTAAATTAAAGTATATATTAAAAAATAAAATTAAATTAAATAAAAATGAAAACGTTAAATTTCTTAATTTATGTATGCAATTAGATTGAAGATGTACGTATTTTAATATTTTGCCATTATGTGTCGGTGGACTTGAATAACTTTCAAGTAATACTAAAGAAACTTTGTCAAACTTGGTTGGAGACAAAGAAAATGGGCATGGCCGAAAGTCAGATGACTTAAGGCTGTGTGAATACAATCTCAGATGAAATAGGAACATCAAAATCCCTATCTATGTAGCATTATTAGCATGACTTATTGGTTCATATATCTCATCATTATTTTCCAAATAGAAGTCCCTACCTAGGGTAAGATCATCTATATATCCAATGGGATTATGAACATGGGCGGACGCAGTTAAGGCCCAGTTGAGCCCCCACTGAAGTTTTTGAAATTTTTTTTATAATATTAAAAAAAAAAAAAATTTTTTGATAGAAGGACTAAATTAAAAATTCGGTAGGGATTAAATTGAAAAAATTCTTTAAAAATAGGTCTTAGTAAAAAAAATAAAAAATTTGATACTAAATTATAAATTTTTTTATTTTGGATCCGGGCCAGCCCCAACTAACCTAGATTCCTGCGTCCGCCCTTGATTATGAATATCCATTAATCTGAAATTTGTTGTATGGTTATATTTTCATATTAACTTCATCTATCTCCCTTATATTATTGATAAAATTTTGATCTAAATTCTTCTTAATTTCGAAATAAGGGGGGAGATTAGTGACTAGCCAATGCTAAACCATTAAGATATCTTCATGTTTGGCAACTTTGTTGTAACATATTATCATTTGAAGAAAAAAAAATTATCCATGACCATACAGTAAGAATGTGTATGAAAAATCATACGTAAAAATAATGTCACTTACATTCCATTTTCGTCAAAAATAAAAATATAATAATTATTATTAAATTTAATTAATGATCATGTGATATCAAATTTAAAAAGAAAAATAAAAATCTTTTCGAATCATGACCCATAAATATATACATAATCAACATAAATTAATGATTTTAGCTCCAAAAGAATTTACATTTGGGATGGTTTTTTTTTTTTTTTTTCCATTTTTAGGTAAACTTTTGTCATGCTATTTGATGTCTCAAATTAATGGTAAAAAATCAATATAAGAATGATAATGCTTAGATAGAGTTCTCCCATCATATCTAATAATAAAGCATTGGTTGCTTGGGAGAGGAAAGGCAAGAAATCTTCCAAAATGCTCCTTTTTGTTTGTTTTACTTTAAATTCATAGATAGTGGGATGGACCACTGAAGCTTCCTCTCCGCAATCACAGCACTTGAATGGATTTTGGTGCCTTATTGTTGGCCTTTAAGGGGATCCCATTATATATCCTTTCTTTGGTTCACACATTTGGCTTTGTAGCATTGTCGTTTCTATTTTCTTTATCAAGTTTCCTGTACTGCTTTTTAGTTGTACACATAAAATTCTCATATTCCCAGGCTTAGATCAGCTTATAAGGACACCATCACTCATGGTTTCACGCTCCAATTCTCAGGTTTCATAATAATAATATCCGTCACCTATTAAATTATCTATTTTATTAAATTATATAATTTTTTCAAAAAATTTTGAAGTAAGAATTATAAAATTACTGTATTTTGACTTATCATGTTTTTTTTACATAATTTCAAATTTATTTTCATATATTTAATTAAAATCTTATATAAATAATTTAATTTTTATTAATTATATAATGTAAAAATTATATGAAAAAAATGATATAATATATCAATATAAAATAATATTATGATTTGTGTTTAAAGAGTTTATGAAAAAAATCATATAATTTGATAAAATAAATAATTAAGTAGATGATTTATATAATTTAAGACTGTAATTCTAAGTGTTTATCATTCCAAAGTAGAAATTTTTTTTTTTTTTAAGACATGTTTAGCCAGCCCTCTTGAAAACCGGGCTGAGATTTATAAATCGTGATTTTAGTCTTCGGCTTGGGTTTAAGCTAAATATTTGCTCCTATTCTTTATTTTTGTTATGTGTTTTTGTTTTGTTTAATCTGTCTTACTCTTATTATTCCTTTGATAATAGATTTGCCTCATCGAGTATTAGTCATGTCGTTTTATAATATAATTTTATGTGAGTTTCTAAATCTCCCTATATATAAAAAAATGTTATATATATATATGTATATATCTCTTTTATAACATAAAATTAACATAATCAATAATAATATAGAAATATCAAATTCTATAATAATTCTACCTACTCAAAACGAATGTAACTAACACGTATCATTTTACTTATTTCTTACAGAGATTTTTTTTTTAAAAAAAAAAATCACTCGCACATATAATTATCATATTTATATATACAATATAATTAAATTAAACTTATATTATTTAGTTAAAATAAGTCACCCTCAAATTGAGCACTAAATAATGTTAGAGATATTATATATATAACTAGACGACTATCCTTTTACTAAAAATGACAAAAAAAATCATATTTTTTGGTAATACAATGATATTTGATATTAACAATGCAATAATATCTAATTTTACTCATCATATCTGATTTTACTTTTAAAATTTTTTACTTTTTTTAATATCTAAAATTTAAAAATAAAATATTATATATGTTAAGTAACTTATTATTTTTATTATAAAATAAATGACAAGAATTAAAAGAATGGCAGCAAAGGAGTTAAATGGAAAACGGGAAATGGTAACCTGGAATAGAGAATAGAATCAGCGAAAAAACTTATGTGTCTATAGCCTCGTCACTTACTTTTGTCTCTAATTTGTTTGGATAGAAACGAAAGAAAAGTTAAAAAAAAGAGAATCTGATGCCCCCACCCCCGTACCCTTCCCTAAACAAGTTGGATTTGCTCTGCACAAAACAATATAAAAGAAAGGAAAAAAAAAAAGAAAAAAACACGAGAAAGAAAGAGGCCACTTGCTTTTTATTATAAACTGAACAAAATGCTTGACACGTTTTTTGACAATTTGAATTAGGTTTTGTCACATCACATCTCACGTTCTTTTATTTAAAAATAATTTTAATATATACCTTATTTTAAAAATATTTTAAATTTATTTTTTTCACAACAATATATAATTTTATAAATTTTAGACTAAAATCCTTTTTCATCTCTATGAGATTGAGTTTCTATCAATTTGATTCGCATAGAAAGTCAATATTAATTTAATTTCTATTTGATAGCTTTGTCCTATTTATTAGTCCCCTCATTAGTCTGGGTTTTAAGCAAGTAACGAAATTACTCACTTGTCATCGTTAATAATTGATGTACCCGTTAAATACTAAGATGCAGATTTCATGTCATCTATCTTCTGAGCAAAACACCAACATATTAAGTTGAAAAGGCCTTGATGTCCAAAAACTAATTTTCCCTACGGAAATATTCATTTTATTGATGTTGATTTTTTTTTTTAAGGTTCTCAAAAGATATTAGGGATTAGTCCAATTTCCCTTACTATTGTTTTGATTTGTTAAAAGATTCATCTTTTTCAAGTGTAAGTAATTTTTTGCCTTAAACTTTTGCTTTGAATTTGTTAATTTGCCATTTATTTTTATTGCTTTTTATTTTTCATTTGCAATGCCTTCTTTTTTCTTTGTAAGAAGCTTATTTTGTTTAGGGATTTAAGATGAACAATTTATTCTTGTTGTAAACCTTGTTACGTTTAATCCATGATAGTTGACAGATTTTTGTGAATATTTTAGAAGAATATTTTAGCAAGCATTTTGAATGCTATTTTGCAATGGCATTGAACTGTGGTCCTGTGAAGAAATTGAAAAAATTGTTTATGGTCCCAAAAATTTTAACTAATGTGTAGGTGGGAAAGTGCATTATTAGGACTCTGTTCACTTTGATAGAATGTCTATACTTGTGTCGTGGAAGTTTTTGAAGCAACTAGGCTACTCAAATTATGAGAATATTTATTACCTAGTTTAAGGTAGGACTTTGGATAATGGGTTAATGGAATTGAAAATAGAACTACATTGTATAGGGATGATGGAAGTAGTTAGAGGTCATGATAAGCTTCATATATACATTGAACACACTGTTAGTCAACCAGAATTTATTAAAGATCTAGAGGAACTAGAAGAAGTTAGAGTTAAGAGGTATAGTATTGTTAGTGTGGATGAAAAGCAAGATAATGTTGGTCAGAATCCGAAAGCTAGTGTTATTGGTAATGTACAAGCTAATGAGGTTGTGCATGGTAGTGGTGTTGATGGACAAGGTAGTAGGGATGCTAATATGCATATTAGTGGTGCCGATGTACAAGGTAATGATACTAACAAATAGGGTAATGATGTTGATGCACAGGGTAGTAGTATTGTTGATACATGCTAGTGATAATGATGTGTAAGGTAGCAGTGGTGCTGATATGATTGTTAGTGATGCTAATGTGCAGGCTAACAGTGGTGCTGATATGCATGCAAGTGAAGTTGATGTGCAAGGTATAAGGCCCACACGCAAGTATTGTCCGCTCTGGCCGTCTAGTGGTAGGGACTAGCACCCACCGGGGACGAACCCCACGACCTCACGATTTTGTCCCTTAAGGCCACATTGACCCCAAAAGCATGCCTACATGGGAGAGGACTTTCCTCCCTTATAAGGCCTTCCCCGGATCCTGACTTAGCCGATGTGGAATGCTGGGGCGTAACTCCTTACATCCCC
>JANHAO010008858.1:0-18968 GCA_026873985.1 Saraca asoca | reverse complement strand
TCAGGTGCACTTGTGACCACCCGGTGTCTGTTGGAGCAATAAGGGGGAGGGTGGAATAAAATAAAATATCTGTATGGCGTTGTGGTTGGAAAAGGAGGAAAATCTGATCGGTTCTGGTTACTTCTAGAATTATCTGGATTCAATCAGTATTCTATAAGTAAAAAGAAATACATTCTAAAATAGAAGGAAGTAAAATAATAAAAGTATAAATAATGATACACATATGTTGTATAACGTGGTATTTCTGATATTCCATATAACGAATGTAGCTTGGGCCACCATGTATTTATTTTCTTGCTGCGTATATGGTCCATGTTAAATGTCTGTAAATGCATTGTAGAAGTTGATGTTGAGATATTGTAATAATCATTATATTATATTTGTAATTGAGTCCTGGATGCCCAGTAGACTGTTGTTGTTCAGTCTGGGCCACTGTATATAAATATATTTATCTGTTAATTGTTTATCAGGTTCTGATGTAATAAGGCTTTAAGCCTCGGTGTCTAGTTTATAGAGAAAATTCTATCGAATTTTCGGCAGGAATAAAAGAAAATAAATGGTCAAAATGTACAGTTAGGCTTGTAGGAGGTCTCCTACGGGCGATCTTTTACGCCGGTCACGGACCTAGAAAGTGGGTTGTGACATTAATGGTAGCAACATTGGCTAACCTTTGCGCATGGAACTCAAACCTTATACATCAGCTTTCTAAATTAGGTGACACTTCATATCTTCTTCTTCCAACAGCATTTTCAGTGTCAAACACCATAGCAACCGGGAAATATCCTCCTTTTTGTCACTTTCCTCTTATAATTCCAACATCTTTTTGCATTTTTGCCCTAAGTTGCCGCACCCATGCACTACTTGTTTAGTATAGTGAGTAAAATCTTTAATAATTAATTATAAGTCAAATAATTGATATAATTTTTTTAGAGATATTTAGTTATAGTCTTTCAATTTTTTAATAATTAATTATTGACAATAAATTTGATTAAATAAAAAATTATTTTGAATAATTTTTATTTTAATCAAAATTATAAAAAGAGAAACATTAATGTATGTATCTATATTATTTTCACTTTTCTTCTTTAACCATTATTATCTTTATCCCAATAATAAGAATAAATTTTTTTTTATGGTTTTCTTTCTTTGATATATCTTTTAATAATTTAATATTAAATAATAATTTTTTATATATCATTTAAATAAAAATAAATTCTATATAATTAATTATTAAATAATATTATCAAATATACAATAATATTTTATAATTAATTATTAATAATCAGTTATTTTTGTAAGAATCCGTCAAGCCTATGTGGTGTTGTTGTATTTTCTTTCTTCTCGAATCAAACTTGACTCATGTTTTTTATTTCATGAGTACTCTATATCCAATAGAAATTTCCAAACATTTTTAAATACTTGTATTGTTAATTAATAATTTAGACCAAAACTCTTAACTATAGTTTGCTTCAATGAGTATAATCTAATTTTATTGTAATGTTACCTATGTACTTCAAAGTTCTTACATTGTCTTTTAGAGAAGCCTCGGTAAATATTTATGTACTCTCTTCCTCCCAAAGATAATCTTATAAGTATTTTCATACGAATCAAAAAATGTTAGTTAACATAATTAAAGTAATTAATTTTATTAATATTGTTACTTTTATATCCTATTTAAATCTATGAATAAATATATTTCAATTTTAGAGTGTCTTTCCAAAATATGACCCAAAGAATTACATATTTGCACACGAAGTTTATTTGTCTTAAACCTTTTTTTTTGGTACCCATCAAAAATTAAATTTAATGATGTGTCAAATTAAGAGTTTCTTGTTTAGGAAAAAGTCAAATTAAGAGTTTAATGTTTAGTTAAGTGCCAAAAAAAATTTCAAATTTGACAATTAAATATTGATAAAAAAATATTTAATTTGGCTAATGCACCAAAGATTTTTCATTTATCTACCAACTTGTTTTCAATCTTTTAAGTGGAACTCTATAAAAAAAGATACATCCCCTAACCCAACAATTAAAAAATGGATAGTTTATCAAGAATTACTACTTCCATTGATTTGAATGATTTGTCTGAAAATGTCTCTTCACCCAGCAATATCTATTTACCTTCACCAATAAATACTTTGATTGATTTGAATCAATTTTTAGAAAATGTTCCATCACCCAATCATTCTCTAGTAATACCATGACAGCAACAACAAAAATGCATCATGGAAAAAAAAAGAAAAATTTTAGCTCTGATAAAAAGAGAGCTTCTTTTTTAAATACTACTCCAAGAAAGCAAAGATGGAAAGTTACTAAGAGGAGTTATTTTGAAAGTTGTCAACTTTTTTTCTTTATCTCCTAAATCAGTTTCTCAAATTTAGCATGAAGCAAATGGTTGTCAATCAAAATTTTCTTCAAAACTTGTGAAAAAGGTTAGTGCAAGAGAATTAACTTGATTTAGAGCGAGTGAAAGATATTGGGATTGTTTGGGAAGCTATTTTTTTGTTTTTTTATTTTACAAAAATAAAAAAATCTGTTTGCTAAGTTATATTCAAAAATTGTTTTGTAAAAGTGTAACTGAAAAATAGTTTTCAGGAAACACTAAAATAGTGTTTTCCTTGTTTTTGTACAGAACTGTTTTGAGATTTTTTTTCAAAAATAAGAAAAATATCTGTTTTCATTAATGGCAAATTTGTAAATAATATTAAATATATTTTTTTCATCTTTAAAAATAAAGAAAATACTTGTTTTCAAAATTTACATCCAAATAAGTTTTTTATTTTTTTTGTTCTAAAAAAATAGTTTTTAAAAAATAATAAAATAAAAACATCTGAAAACACTTTCAAACAAATCCATTATTTTTCGTCATTGAACAAATATAAGATCCTTATTAATGGCTTTGTGCGTGCCAAAATCAACTTTACATGGAAGAATTAAAGAAAGATATATTCGACCACACACAAATCCTATGAAACCATATTTGTCGAATGAGAATAAGAAAGCTAGGTTGGAGTTTTGCTAGTCAATGATCGATAAAAGTATGTTTGCATCTGAAGTAATGTTTGTTAACATGCATAATCAAATTCACATTGATGAAAAGTGATTTTATATGTCTAAGAAGTAACAAAAAGTATTATTTCTGTCCAGATGAATCAGAGCCCTTTCCCATGTGCAAAAGTAAAAGATTTATTATAAAACTTATGTTTTTTGTTGTTATATCTCATCCATTGTTTGATGCTACTTATAACGAAAAACTCAATGGAAAAATTGGAATATGACCATTTGTGTTTAAGGAATCACCAAGTGGAATAGTGAAAATTGTAAAGTAAGGACTTTAGAGACAAAGCCAATTTTGTCAATTATTAAAGTTATTATTCGATCATGTTTAATCAAAAAATTGTTGTCTATAATCAAAGAAAAATGATCATGTTCTAGTTCTAGAACCATCTTCATTCAACAAGATAATGCAAGATAACAATGTCGACTTTGTAAAAGCTATGAGAAAAGATGGATTCAACATTCGTTTATATTGTAAACCAGTGAATAGTCCTGATATGAATGCCTTGGATCCTAGTTTCTTTAAAGCTAGTGATTCACTTCAACACCAAGACACTCTAGCTAAAATTGATGAATTTGTTTCAGTTGTGGCGAAAGCTTATTAAGTATTCCCAACTGGAGATTTAAACAATGTGTTTTTGACATTACAATCATGCATGATTGAGGTGATGAGAATTTTTGGTGGAAATAACTATAAGATTCCACATATGAGTAAACAAAAATTGACTAGAAATAGACAACTACCAAATTGCATTGAGTGCGACTCTCAAGTTTTGAATGAAGTAGAGGTAGCTATCTGTGAAAGATAGCAATTTGACTGTTTAGATTAGTTTGCAATTTGTTTTGTTTTTAAGTTTTTCTAGTTATGTGTTAGAAAAGATTAATGGTTACGTACTTGTTTTTGTCGTTATTTGAATACCACTCCTACAATTATAATGAATATTTTTAGATTTTGTCTCATCTCCTACAAGTTGAAATTAGTCTACTTAGGCTTTCAACTTGTTTAATTCTTTGATTTTTTGCATTTACAGGACTCTATCTACTAGTTTGCATAAATCCAAATAATTATATAAAATAAGGAAAATATAGAGACATACACTTGAGCCTTAAAAAGAAAAAAAAAAACAACTTGAAGCCATTGCAATCACAAAAATTCCCTTCTAAACACAATACATAATTTAAACTTTATCAGCATATATATATATATATATATATAACTAAGAATGTCTAACGCTTGCATCAAAAAATGACAATACATCTAAACATCAACATAATAGAACCATTTCATTTTTTAAACAATTTGATATTTCTTAAACTATACAAAGTTGGGTAGAAATTTTTAGATAAGATCAAAACTAGTAGAACTTGGATAGAAAAATTCTTGTCATTTGAGAAACAACACATTTATATTCTTAAGTTGAAGAATTGTAACCATCTTTTGGTGGAGCATTTAAATCAAGTCATAGCCTCTGGCTTGTTTAAGTCATGATTTATTTTGCTAATCATTCTAGGAACATCTTTAGAACTTTTGAGGGAATGTAGAAGTTGTTCTAATTTTTTAATCCTGGTTGAAAGGTGATGACAATGTTTAAAATATATCTACTTAGATATTAGAGGAATTAAAAAGTGCATATAAATTCTTGTTGGATCACTAGTTTATATTATTCCAAGAACTAATTAAATAAACTTTCAACTAAATTAATAAATTATTTAACATATGGTTGTGATAACCAAGTAAAATAAATGAGGGTATAATAGGTATTTAACAAATAAATTATAATTTGAAAATAAAAACTAGACTATAATTTAGAATAGATAAAAATAAAAAGGAAGACTATTGTTAAGGGATGAGGGAATATATTTAATATATTAAAATAAATAATTTAAAATAATATTTTAAATATAAAATTAATTTGTTTGAATTGTAATGAATGACTATTTAAAATATTATTATTAAACATATATATCAAATGAGTAATGATTTCATGTAACACATAAAATACAGTTAAAAATTTCTCGTAAACGAGGCACTTGCATATGGAAGAAGTATTTCTACTTTAAGAAGCATTTAAATTAAAAAGAAGTTTACCTTTTTTAAAATAAAATACAATCAAAAATGAAAAGAAAAACCCATTGGTATTGTGATGACTAAACTACCCCTCCCATTATGGAAAATCCAAAACTCCCTTTTCTCTATGGAGCTACTCAGCTTGTTCCTCAAGACTATACTCTCTGACACAGTATATCAACGACAGCCAGAGTGAAACCTAGGAGACATAGATCGACAACAATGGAGTGCGTATTCGGACTCGTCGGAAATGGTTTCGCCATAGTGGCTGCTGATACGTCGGCCGTGCACAGCATCCTAGTCCACAAGTCTAATGAAGACAAGATCATGGTCCTCGATTCCCACAAACTCATCGCCGCTAGCGGTGAGCCCGGAGACAGGTCGTAGCTTCACTATTCCGTCTCGTATCTGACTACCCCTTATCGTTTTCTCCGTATATCCGTCGACAATTTCTGCTTTTTGACGTGGTTTAATGATATTAATTTTAATGCAGAGTTCAATTTACGGAGTACATACAGAAGAACGTCGCTTTGTATCAATTTCGTAATGGGATCCCTTTGACTACTGCTGCTGCTGCCAATTTCACCCGTGGTGAGCTTGCCACAGCTTTGCGCAAGGTATGGATCCCCTTTTCCTGATTCTAGGTGATTAGAGAAATTTTTGCCTATTGAGTTTACACTTAAGACATTTGGCCCCTCTTTTTGTATGTGCTAATTTAAAATTTTATGAAGTTATGCGTGGAAAGCAGCTAGAAGTTGAAAATTTTTCATCTATTTTGACACAAGACTAGTTAAATTTCTTTCAGAAGATGGAAAAGTTAGATGGAATTTTGATTTTATAGTGAGAGCCACGTAGGCTAAGCAGAACATTTACGCTTACTGGAACTTACTTACTAGTTGCAGCCGAAGATATCCCTTTGTGAAAGCAGTGCATCCAATAAAGATTTATGTAGGGTACAGACAATGGGGAATCAATAAATGCAACTTAGTGTTAGTAGGTTGTAGATGATTTGTATAGCAAAGGGATAACGTACATTAAGAAGAATTATATCATACTCTATACTGCTTTGAGCAGGCTGGTTATTATGTTGTATGTTTCTTTTAATGAAATATATTCTGATCCTTCACAAATGAAGTGAACAAAGTTAGCATAAGCCTTGGATGCCTCAGATATTACTCCCTGTACAAGGCTTGTTCAATGTGCTAGCCTTGAAGACCATTTGTTAAAGCGTACCATATAAAAACTTTGTTTGACTTTCTATATAAAAAAAAAAATCTTCAACTATTTTGATGTGACTCTATATGATATTTCACTCTACATTCTGGTGGAAAAGATTTTGGCTAGTGACAGCAAAAATTGTACATAGAGTTTGACTTGAACTTATTTTCAGGCCCTTCCTTTAAAGTAATGGACGTAATGGAAGTCATGTTATAAGATGCTCCTAAATCTAAGCCAATTTTCTTCTTTTATTGAAAAAAAATGCTCCTAGGAAGTGCATGAACCTTGTATAGTTTCCTGATGTTGATTCCATGACAATATATCGGATGCTTGGCGGGGTTGAAGTGTTGAACTAATCAAACATATGTTTATTAATACATGCATTATTCAGTTTTGCTTGTGAAGAACATATATTGTAAAATTGTTTATCATAATGAAAAATTTATGGTCTATTATGTATACTTTTGGAATCCTGACGGTGAAAGACTTCAGTTTGGTTTATTGTGAGATCCTTTTGATTTTTGGAAGTTATCGTTAAGGATATTTAAGATAGAGTTCACCAGGGAGGTTGTGGCACTATGTTAATTCATTTAATTAGAAGTAGATTTATGTATCAAGAATGCAAAATTTTCCACTGAAGAAATATTTGCTTATCTTCTGATGGTTGAGGAGGAAATTTTTTGGTGAATAAGTGTCCTCTAGCATTTGAGTTCTGATCTTGTCAAGCAATATATTTTGTAAGTGTGGGCTTAATGCTGTCTATGTAACAGATTGAAGTAATTTTCTTTCTTGACCTGATTTTGGTTTTAATGGTTAAGGGCATACATAAAGCATACTTCAAGAGGTGAGGTGAAAATTGTGAATTATGAACCTCTGTTTTGCAGTAATATGCTTTTTAAAATTTTCTTTTGTAAAAAACTTGATGCTCAATAGTGTAGGAGTGCTCTTGACATTAGCCTATAAGATTCAGGGTTTAAGGTTTGCTATTTGAAAACCAACACGCTTGGTTATACTATTTGAAAAACAACATTAATTTTGCAGAAAAGCATAAGTAAAGATCAAATAATATTCCAGGTCTTGTTTGATAGTTTTCATTTGCTAGTTTGGGATGAGGTAGAAGGGTCTTCAGCAGTATTCATCTTGTTCATTTAACATGTATGCTTCACATCAATTGATCCACTAAGGTGTTTTTCTGTTACTAATTTATGTTTTATCTTTAAGTTTTCTTCGTGTGTGGTTATGCCTGTCTGACCCTTCTGACATTGCTCCATGGAGGCACAACAGAAAATCATAGAAGATCTTTGAATCTTGATAGCTTAAGCCAGTTGAGGTAGAGTTGTAGGCATGAATTAGAATTCACTAATTTGTGGCCCTTGTGCAGGACTCTGTGTGTGTGTGTGTGTTTTGAACCATATATCTGTTTCTGCAGTTTCAACTTTGTTATTTTGATTGAAGCCTAAGACGGTACATTTAACACTGGTTTAAAATTTTCTACTGCATAATTACAATTCATAGCAACTGAGTTGATTATGTGTGAATATTTTTTTTTCAGAATCCATACTTTGTAAACATCCTTCTTGCCGGTTACGACAAAGAGACAGGCCCTTCACTCTACTATATTGACTACATTGCTACACTTCACAAGGTTGATAAGGGTGCTTTTGGCTACGGATCCTATTTTTCACTGTCAATGATGGACAGGCATTTCCACAGCGGAATGTCGGTAGAAGAAGCAATTGATTTGGTTGATAAATGCATCATGGAAATAAGATCCAGGCTTGTTGTGGCACCACCAAACTTTGTTATCAAGATCGTAGACAAGGATGGAGCAAGAGAGTACGCATGGCGTGAATCAGTCAAGGATGCTCCTGTTGCTGCGGCCTGAGTGAACTCAGTTGTTTGTTTATGTAAACCTCTTTTTACCAAAACGCACCCTTTTTTTCTTTTGCTTTTGACTGACTGCAATATTTTTCCTTCTTCTAGTTATCCGGTAATGCATTGTGGTATCTATGCGAAAAAAAAAACTTGGTTCCTAAATACTGAAAAGCAGATGAATTAATGTCTGACTAACTACTCATGAAATGGCAATGTGACTCTATCTGCGGTTAGTCTCTAACTGAGTTAGTGTAATTGTTTTTGGGTCCAAGTTATACATGACCCTTGAATTATGGACCTCGTTTAACCTATTGTTTTGTGCTTTAGAATCTAGTAATGTGCCCCTCAATTATTAGTTGTGTATAATTCATTCCACTTTGTAAGCAGTTTATTAATTTTAGTAACAAAAGACGGATGATGTGACTTGCAAATGACCTGTTTTAACCTTTTAAATGTTAAAATCAATAATCTTGTTGTCTTAAATTCAAATTATTATTTGCTGGAGGATATAGATGAATTTCTTAGGTACAACCACCATGAGAGAAAAGAATGTTAAATTGTGCATTAACGCAAAATTGCTACTCTTTATTCAAGCAAAAGGAATTTTTTTTGAACAGTGATACTCTGCACAAGCTTGGGTTCAAATTCCCTTGGAGACAGAAATGTACTCATCAAATCTACAATTCTTTTCCTATATCTAATGACCTACGAGTTATGAAAATCATTCAAAATTCCTAATTACCAATGAGTTGCAAAGGCAGAGTGGTACTAAAGAGTGGTCAGAAAAGGAACAAGAACAGCAAGTAGCCAACTCCAGCTGCCGCAAAGCTCTGATGAATCTGGATTTGGTCGATGTATGGGATTGAGATATGTCATAACATTCCCAGAACTGCCAGAAGACCTGCCTCCCTCGCCAGACGCCGCCTCTGGTGACCTGTGACTGGATTTGGGTGAGAATGTCTTTGGTGACCTTCCACCATATCTGGGTGGCGTTCTCCCTGAAGAGGTTCCTGAACTAGGAGACGCTGTAAAGCATATATTGCACAAATCAGTAAATGGTCATTCCCTGCTAACGTAATCTACACATGAATTCATTAACTTCCTACAAATTTGCTTTTGAATCTAACAGATTAGAGGAACAAATCAATGTGATTTTTTGAATACACAGTGCGACGTACCAGAATTTGAAAGATTCCCTATAGCTGCTGCGTTGTTAAGATGAGGCAGAGTCGGTGAACCTGTAAGCGCAACAGATCGATCAGAGAAAAAAATAATGAGATTACTTACTCCATTTTTAAAAATAGTACAGTTTAAATTCGAAAATTGTCATCGGAATTTAAGAAAATCGACTCCGATTACATCAGGAGAAGCTTGAAGATTCAAGAATACAAAGCACGCAGTTTCAAGAAAATAAAACCTGAGCAGAGAAGTTTCAAGCTTGGAGCCTTGGCGGAGGCGCCATTGGTAAGAGCACAATCCGAAGATAGTGAGAGGAGTCTTGTGCTGTTGATAGGGAATCCAAGAATCTGAGGCTTCCGGAGAAGGTAGCAGTAGCAGACAGCGGCGCCGGATTTGAAGGCGATGGAGAACACATTGCAGCAGTTGGCAGAGGCCGTATCGGAGAGGTTGTTCGGCGAAGAAGAGACGTAAGAGAGACATGGAGAGAACGAAACGAGTTCGTCGGTGCAGCTAGAAACTGACGGCGGAGACGGCCTTGGTGACGTCGATTCAGTCGTGAGGAGGAGCAATGAAATTACGATGGAGGTTATGAGAGCAGTGACGGCGGAGACCATGGTTTACAGGGAATCGTGCAAGGGACTATGACGGTTATGTGAGAGCAGAAATGGCGGGAGGAAAACAGGATATGTCAGAGTTGCCCCTATAGAATTTCAAAAAATTTACATTCTCCCGATTGCAATCTCGTTTTATCTGCATGCTAGTCTATACTTGCCCCTTATCATTGTTAATTTCTTGATTCTTGGCATGGTTATGATTTGGTATGTGTTTAAATTATCTGTATTAAAATGCTAAAATATAATTTGCCTTTAAAAATGCCAATAAAATTGGTAAGATATTCAAAATTTTATGTGGCTTCGATTTAACACCTGTGTGACATTCTCTATTTAAATTTATTATATGATTAATTCAAAGGTAGAGATATAGGAGAATCATTTTGATTCTATCTTTTCTATTATTTAATTCAGAAGAATTACTTTAATTACATATTTTATCATTTAATATGTTATTTTAATAAATATAGATACTTACCCTAGTATTATTTTATGTATCATATTTAATTTCCAAGCAAGTATTCAAAGAGTATTACATCAAACTTTAAGCTTTCATATTATCACTCTAATTAATAGTGTGTGAGGTAGATTAATGGGAAATTTTGATTAAAAGAAATTAAATTTATCAAAAAATGAAATTTAAATAAGAATTAAATTTAAAAATAATAACTTGTATAAGTAAGGGATGAAAATGGTGTTTTAATGCATACATAATTCTAATGTATAAATTAAAGCCTCATAGCTGAAATGATATTTCTCAGATTTTAAGGAGTTTTCTTCTTTTGACACAACCTTAACTTGTGGTCTCCAGACTACCAGTCACTAACACTCAACTTTTAGTAGAGTAAAATTCTTTTTCTTGATTTTGAAAATTTTTATAGTAGCTGTATACTTATATATTGGTTTTCTGATTCAAACAATTAATTATCAATAACCAATGATAATAAAATGAATATGATCTCTCAAAACTTACAAAATATACTTAATTAGTTGAAGATAAAAAAAAAGGGCAAACATTCACAAAATCATCTAAATTTAGTTGTGCACATTGTCATCATCTTCAAGATTATAGAGGCAAAGAGAGCCAAAGTAGTGAAAAGGGTATTGAATTGATCTAAATTGATACCTACAGGAACAAGAAGCAGAAGGACAGCAATAAAATTTCCTGCAAAAATATTACCTTGCTATTCTGTGCCTCATTTAAGATCATATACAGCTTGCCATCATCATCATCATCATCATCTTCTTGTTCTTCTTCAAGATTTGGATGTGCTGAGATTGCTGCAGAGTTGGTGTCAGAATTTGCTGTAAGATTAGGTGGTTGAATCTGCATTTCTTGGGGAGGAGATGGCAGAGGCAAATATGGTGGGGAATATAGCTGGGTGTGCTTCACTGGGATCTCTGGTGGAAGTTGCACAGGCACTGGAGCCAAAGCTTCATAGAGCAAGAAAAGATTATATGAATATATACATCAAAATTATGAAAAATAATCTAAAATTAGTCATATGAGAATTTTGCTATGATTTTTATACTAGTTGAAGTACATATTTTATGAATTGTTAATCCAATCAAGAATATATAAAATTCATAATTAATAATGAAAATAGAGCATTTTATATTGTGTATAGTAAAATATAAACATAGAGGACAAATAATTATAGTTTAAGTCCAGAAAAACATGTATTTTTTTGTCTATCTCAAAAATTTTCAAGAAAAAAAGGGTATTTTTCAATGTTTTGGGTTACATAAATTTGAGTTTATCCTAACCTAATTTTTTTCCTATGCAGAGAGAATCATTGAATTCATAAAAAATACATGATTTGTAAGATTTGTTATGATTCAATTGATTCCTTGAAAGATTCTTCAAAAAACACAATTATTTTTTTATTCAAATATAATTCCCTTGCAATCAAATCAAATTATAAGATTTAAATTGTGAATTATAAGAATCTGATAACTATGTCACAATAAATAGATAATTTTAAATTTTAAAAATAAATTATGTTTGTGTTAAGTATCAAAATTGATCATGACATAACAATTCAACATACCTAATAAACAAAATTCTTAAAATATAAAAAGATATAAAATTTAATATTAATTTTTTAAAACAAATTTAATCACATGTAAAATAAATTTGAAAAATTTTACAATAATATTATAGCGTGATATGTTTTATATTCTTCATATTTTAATACGTTTATATACCGATGTGTACGTAGTATTTTGTGTTAGTGTCAAATGCACATATGTTATATTATAAAATGATATAAAGTTTGCATTGGGGAAGATACAGGCATTACCTTTACAAAAACTCAAGGGAGGCAGTGATGTGTAGCAATTTGACAATGGCAGTGCAATGGGAGGTTCAAGGATCAATGGAGGATGCTCTCATGAGTGAGCAAAAGCACTTAAATGTATCTTGAACCATTGGATTTAGGGCTTTGCACCAGCTACTTTTTTTGTACATTGAGCCATTGCTTTGAGCAAAGCAGTGAGCAGCCATCTATTGGGCTCTTAGCTATGGGGGATAAGGAAGATGAATATGAATATCAAGATGCAAGTAAGTTGTTAAAATTCATAATCACAAATGAAAATTGAAATTATGTGCAACAAAGGGCATGCTGAAAGTTTCTAGCTTTCTATACCATGTATCTAGTAAAACATATACTCTTAGTCCAGAATTATTATAGGATCTAGCAATGAATTTAAATTTGATGCTTTATTATTGTAAAATTCTTTTACATTATTTGTGAACAACTTGGGTAAACACAGAGGTTAAAATAGGCACATATTTTTATAGGGGTCATTGTACAATTTGTTAATTAGATTTATAAGAACATTTTAAAATTTGGGAGTTATAATACTATATATGAAATTTCTTATAATTTTTTTTTAAAAAAATATAGGAGAAAATTTTAAATTTGAAAATTTTGACTAATCATTTCAGAAGTCAGAATAATTCAAAAATTTTACTAACTGCAAAAATGTTACAACACATTGTGTTACGTAGCAATATATTTCATTGATAATGTAAACTTTTTTACACCACTAATGTATCAAATTAAACTCATTTAAAATAAAGCAAAAAGAAGGTTAAGGGTGAAAATCTTTCTCCTGATATAAAAGTCGTATCATTCACTCTCATCCAAATATATTTTGTAACATTTTTGCTCTACTTATCAAGAGAGAGCAACTGAAATTTTTTTTAATTTTTTAATTTTTTTATTCTAATTTAAATTATGGATAAAACTTATATATTTATCTATTTTAACAATAATTTGAATTATTTATAATCAATTTTTAATTTAATTTTTTAATTATACTTCTATTAAATTGTTGAATTATTAATTTAATTTTTAAATTATCAATTAATATTTTGATTTCAAATCTTCCTAATAATATAAAAGTTATAGCACTCATTTTCATCCAAATATTATTATGCAGCAAATATGCTCCACTTGCTAAGAGATAGCAAATGAGAAGAAAGTTTTATTTATTTTTTAATTCAAATTATGAATATAACTTATATATTTATATTTTTTAACAATAATTTAAATTATCTATAACTGATTTTTAATTTAATTTTTTAATTTTATTGCTATTAAATTATTAATTATTAATTTAATTTTTAATTTTATGAATTATCAAATAATATTTTGATTTTAAATTTTTAATATTTTATTTATTTATTTAGATAATAAAATTTTAATATTATTGAAATGATTGTTAATTTAAAATTTGAAGGTATTGTATTCAAATATTAATATAAAAATTAAAGTTAAAAATATTTTAATATTTAGTGAGTTACATAATTTAAAATTTAAATAATTCTAATAATATATCCTCTAATTTAAATTACAAATCACTTTAATAAATGTTATATATCTTCATTCTTTATGAAAATTATATATTTCAAAAAAATTATTTAATAAAATTATCTACATCTGATTTTCAATCTAAATTCATTAATATATTTTAATTTGAATTATTTCTATATGTATTAAATAATTATATTTATATAGAAATAAAATACTTAGTAACACATAATTAGTAATATCTAATTTTAATTTGATAGATAATATTTATCTAAAAATTTTTAGTCTTTAAATTTTTATATTATCTTTAATCAAATACTAAATTTGATATTTCATAATTTCTTATTTTAAATTTTTTATCACTTTTGAGTATGTATTACAATTTCAATTTAAAATATTTCTAATATATATATATTTTTGATAATAACATATTAGTTATAGTAATGCATGAATTCTTATTAATCAAATAATTAAATCTTCTGGTATAAAATAGTTAATTTAAATATTTTAGACAAAATAATTTATAAACAAATTCTAAGTATTAAAATATTTTTAAAAAAATAAAAAAATTTAAATAGTAAATTTAGCTAATTTGAAATACTAGTATAATAACTTTATCAAATTAGAAGAAATATAATATTTTTTTACAATTAAAATGAATATAATTATATTAATTATATAGTCCTTTAATAGATAAAAATATAATAATGATCTACTAATATTTAAATATATTATATTTTATATTCTAAATTTATATTATAAATTGTTATTAAAAAATTATTAAATTTGTGTATTGCACAAGTACAAACTAGTGAAATATATCTAGTGATATATAAATTTGTTGCCAATTTTAATTGGAAAAATAGCAATCAATTGTGTTTCAAAAAGGAAATTTTTCTGAATTTCCTTTTAGAAAATAAAATTTTGACTAAAAATTCATGCCCACAACATGATGGTTTCATGGGTGAGTACATAAATTAAAGATCTCCCACTGATTGTGAGAAGTTAGGACTAGTAAACCATCAACATAGCTTGAGTGATTGGCAAGAATAGGAGGCATCATGTATGCATATGTGGCTTTGCAATGAGTTTACTCTGACTCATCACCAATCAGACACCTAGTGTGTGAATCTCAAATGTGAAAGTGTTATTGGAGTGGCGAAGAGATCATCAAATCTTTGTGGCGCGCGCGCGCGCACACACACACATATATATATATATATATATATTTTCTTTTTTACAAAAAATAGATTTATAGTTTTTTAAGTGTCTCTAATAGTTGTGCTAAGCAATGCTAAAATATTTAAATATGAATTTGAGTTTTCCAAAGTGTAAAATATATTTTATTTGACAAAGTAGATTATTATAATCTTTGTTGAGAAAATTAATAGCTTAAAATTCAATAATTAATAAATAATTAAAAAAATTATGATGATTCATTTTACTCTTTAGAATATATATTACATTTTAAAAAAAATCAAATTCATGAAAATATTAATTCTGAATACAAAAGAACCAATGTCTATAAAATCTTTTGTTAGAATTAATGACTTGTTGGTCTATGAACATGTGGTCTATTAGAGTTTGACGATGTTGATGTGAATAAATTACAAGGAGTGAATAGAACAATCAAAATCTTATTTTCCCATTCACTATTATACAATGCAATACAATGCAAATGCAAAGGATTTCATAAATGCTGCCCCAATGTGGGTGTGAAATCATCTAAGCAAAATTCAAACCAATAATCACTCCAAAAAAAAAAAAAAAAAAAGGGTCTTTCTCAGCCAAAGCTACAGCAAAAAACACAGCAACTTAGTAGTACTTCAGAAGAGCAAATCCCAACGGAATCAAGAAAAGAGACGGCGAGACGCTGTAAGATAAGATAGCGGAAGACGGCGTCAGAGCAGAGCGACCTCCGGCAGCCGCAGGTGGAGTATTGGAATCCACGGTCGGTGAAGTTGGGTCAGACTCAGGCGCTTCAGAAGGTGTGCTTGGTGTGGGCAGGATAGAAGGAGCTGATCAACGGAGGAAGAATCCGATTTCAGTATCAAATCTTCGGAAGCCCATGGTTGTTATTTTGAATGTCAAAAAAATAAGATTTTATTTATTTTTTAATAAAATTTTTTAGTGATATTTGAATTTAAATTAATTAACACTAAAACTTGTTATTTTGTATGTTTAAAAATAAAATTTTATTATATTTTTTAATAATATTTGAATTTAAATTAAGAGAATAATTTATTTTATTTTATTTATAATTTTTATTCTAATTACATTTATAGTATTATAAATCTATTAAATTTATAAAAAATTTCACTGAAATGTGAAACACATGTTTTATTTTTTTGTTCTAATATTTTATTTATGATAATACCATTAAAATTTATTTTTCAATTAAATTTTATATATTTTAAATAAAAAATTCATTTAAAAATAAATTAAAATCATTATTTTTAACATTATTTCTAAACATTAGAATTCATTTCCAAATGAATTGTAATAATATTAAAATAAATTAAATTAAATTCTAGACAAATTCGATTCCACATGTAATATTAATATGTACATTGAAGTAAAACAAAAGTTGTTAGTGTATTTGGTGTTTAAGAGTTGTACCTTGAGGACTCGGTGATGGAGTCAGGTGAGGTGCAGGGGCAGCAGATGGGCCAAAGGATGCTGGTCCTGCCAATATGATTCAAAAACATAACTATCAGTTCAATGTTTGATACATGGAAAATTGTCCTTGAAATTTTTTTCTTTTCTTAATGTTTTAAGTTGAAACTTAGGATGTTATATATATATATATATATATATTATGTTAATTTTATTTGATCAACAGAAATCTTAACAAAATCAACGAATAAATGGATAACTATTTTGTTCCAATAAAACATTAATTGAATTTGTTTGCTGTTATAATGGAGCTTTATGTATCACTTCAAATTACATTATAATTCATCTATCAAATGTCAAACCTTAAAAATTAGTACATTTTACAACTAAGGTTGTTAGAAAAATATAGCAAATATGCACAAGTGTAAACTGGAAAATATTTTTAATTCTACTGAATTATTGAAATCTTAATATTACTTCTCATCGTATTTTGATACGATGGAGGAATAGATACTAAAATTAAGGAAATAATTTTTTAACTTATTACAATATAACAGAAAATAATATCAAAATTATCAGTATTATAATAAAATTAGAAATATTTTCTGTCACATGTGTCATCAATTTGAAGTGTGACCAGCAACACAACTTAATTTTTTGATGTGTTTGCATTTCATAGTTAAAAATCAAGAAAACTAATATTGATGTCATAAAAGGCGTATTAGCAATTACCTGGAGCAGGAAGCGGTGAACCATTAGCTGCAATTAACAAATACACATGTTAGAGAACTAATTATTAGAAAACTAAACATAAATTACAAAAAAAAAAAAAAAAATTGAAGAAATTTCGTGACCTTTGCATTGAAAAGGAACACCAGGCATGTTACAAGCACGAGGGAGAGAAATGGCCAAAGTTCTATTAATTGGCATTCTAAAAGGAACACTTCCAGTCACAATGAGACAAAAACAGTCCATCCCACTACTTGTGAGGGACTTCAAAGAATTGCAGCAATCTGCAGTTGGCGATGTGCCATTGTTACTGCTATTTGTAAGAAAATTCATGCAAGGCGACACAGAATTTATCATGGAAGCGTTACACGGCGTGCTGATCTGCGCGCAGGCCGGCCTGCTCATGACGATTGCCATGGCTAATATCATGGCTAGACGGCTCATGCACAGAAAGTAACCCATTTTTGTTCTTGGTTTTGGCTTGTGGGTGTGGTTGGAATTGAAGAATCAGGAGTTTGTGGTCGTTTTGATGAAGAGAAAATTAAAAATGGGTTTGAAAGTTTGATGGTTGGATTAGAAAAAGATGAGGGAATTTATAAGGTTTGGAAGTAGTGGAAAAGCACAAAAGTTGGTTTTGGAGCTCAACTACTATAACTAATCTTTGGGAAATAATAACTGCCCAGGCTGAGAAATTTGAAGTAGGTAGATTTGGCATGTTTTGGATTCTATGATATTATTACAACCAATCATATTATATGCATAGAAAGATACATATAATTTTAATTATTAATTTTTTTAAGTTTTAATCTTATCAATAAGTTTACACATATGAAATATTTAATAAAATTTGATATAAATTAACTATGATTAACGTATTTATATTAAGTTAATTGTATATATAAACAATATTTAAGTTTTTTTATTATTATTTTTTGAGCTTTAATTAGTTTCCAATTTGACTAGAGATTTTAAGCTCAGTTAGTGGCATCCAAGACTTCCTACTCCGATTCGGTATCACACAATGGGGACGTTTTGTTCAATTATTGATTCATTTGATCATCATCCAATTGCCAAGTGCTTACTAAGTCAAATCATTCTTTCTTAGTTCAGTTGTTCAGGTTGATAACCCAAGATTGCAACATCACAGCTACCTTTGTTTGATTGCCCCTTCCCTTCAATGCACACGTAATTGCCTTTGATGATGCAAATATTTATTTTTTATTTTGTCACTTTAAAAGTCATTCACCTAAAAAAAATACCTAATATATCTCAAATGGCATCAGTGTTTGTTGTGTTCCCACAAGGTACTGATTTTATGCGAGAAATCTCATTATTTTTAATGAATCGGATTTAGCTGAGTTTGAGTTATCCGGATGCGTAAAACTTGATCACTTAAACTTAAAGGCCAAGTCGAGTAGATCACATATGATGTGATAGGGTTAAAAGCTATTGGCCACTCGATGATCCGGGAGCATATGATGTAAACACTGATTAAACGTGATATTTATTAATTTGTTGTGTTCCCACAAGGTTGATAAATATTAACGTTGTCAGTTATCGATTCAGACATTTGATTTGTTGTGTTTCCACAAGGTTAAATGATTCGTCTACGGAGTCCCGGCCCACCAGGATTTAATTAATACTCCCAAATTGGTATTGAGGGATACCAATTTGCCAAAAATGGTGGGAAACTAATTTAATAAAATAAGCAAGACGCACTTGCATCATCCTTTTAAATTGGTTGCATATCAAATCATACTGCTACTCTCATTACTATGTTGTAGATCATTTGCACCACGT
>JANHAO010008857.1:0-18885 GCA_026873985.1 Saraca asoca | reverse complement strand
CTTTATCACATCTGTTGGTTCTTACATAACTAGGAACTCAAATTATGATTTCGCACACTGAAAAAACCACTCAACTCATCATTAGGGTTGAATCTATTTGATATTATCTGCATATGGATGCAATTGATCTCCATTACCCCAAAAGTCACATCATATGTGAAGACATAGACTTTCACTAGAATAAAGAAAAGGAATAATTCTTAAGGACCTTGTTTAATGTTATGAATGATGGAAGTTTTGTATGCAATTACTTTCTATTCAAATAAAACGTACTTTAAGAATTACTCCCAAAAACAACCTCCCCCCCCCAAAAAAAAAATTCTAGATGGCGATAGAGCTTAGCCTTGGTAGGCACCTCCATTGAAAAGACAAAATCACACTCTCTAATCCTTAATGCTCATTATACACGTAAGATAAATTATCTTCCATGCAAAGACAAAGAAACAATTACAAAATATGGCAAGAAATTTCTGCATACAAATTTTTGCATACTCCGAGGCCTACTCATACTTATTGTATATTGCCAAACTTGGTTGTTAGACACTTTGCAAGGACCTTGCAGTTGTATATTTTTTTTATAAAGAAAAAAACAGAAAAAGCCAATATAATTTTATTAAATATGATTATTCTCAATATGCATTCTTGTAGGCAACCAACATACCCAGAACAATAGTCTTACCTTATTGTTTTTCTCTTTCTCTCTAACTCCCATCAATTTGTATCAAACAAGTAGGCTGCGGTGGACCAAAAAAAAAAGAATAGTTTACTAAAACAAAAATCAGCAAACTTGGAGTCTTCTTTTACTATGAGGTATCAAATCAGAGAGGCCAGAGTTATTAAATGCATAATAAATTTCAGCCTCACCAGTTTAAGTAACTAAGAAGCAATAACAAAACTCCCACTCTTTAATTTTACACAGCTCTTGATTCCATTTCTCATTCCAGAACTTAATTGATGGGAAAATCTTGGTTTCCAAAAGTGGAACCTTTGCTTTTGGTTTTTTCAGTCCTGGGAATTCCAAGAAAAGTTACTTGGGAATTTGGTACAACAATATCCTAACTCGAACAGTGGTTTAGATTGCAAATAGGCTAAATCCCATCAATGATTCGTATAGAGTCTTGATGCTGAACAACACTGGCAACCCTGTCCTTGCTCAAAACAACAAGATTCTTTAGTACACAAACTTAACCAAACAAGCATGGAATTCCAAGTATGATGACAATTTTCAAATGAAATATGCATGTAAAGTGACTTATTGGGGACTTTCTAATAATATAATATGAATTTAAAACTTTCAACTTTTGTATTGAGATAAGGTCTAAGAGTTCTCTAAGAAAGCCAACCTGAATTTTCAATGTTAAGCACAAAGGGCCACAAAGCATAATTTAGTGAGTATTTTTAACATATATATTAGCAACAAGTGCAGAAACCTTCGCTGCTTTTCCCCTCCCACTCCCCCAACCAAAAAATAAAAAGGGGAAACTAAACTATGAACAAATGCAGTGTGGAGCCAAAAAAAAGGTTTCAAGTACGTGATATATGTAATATATTAGAGAACAACTTACATGGTTGCTCCTAAGTTTCCTGAAAGATCTCCAAAGCTTATATTGCAATAGTTATTTATAGCATTTTGGAAACTAAATAAATTAGTGAGTATTTATAGTTATTTATAGCATTTTGGAAGACACCTACAAAGAAACAATGTTGGTGACAGTATATATATATATATATATAGCCCTTAGAAAAGAAAAGTAATAAATGTCTCAATTTATTCACAAGAATATTAAAGTTCACTGAAACATAAAAAGTAAGACCTGTCAAAGCCCTTGTAAATGCTTCTTTGTCTGTAGTTGGTGGAAGAAGCCTAATATAAGTTACAAGTAAACTAACTTCGCATCAATGAGGATAATGTCTCAAATAACTGATATGAAAGGTAAATAACCATAAATACCCAAGAGTCACAAAGTCCTTAACCAATGCATCGAAATCACTATTTACAAGATGGAGACAAGCTTTAATAAAACCATCTCATAGTTCTTTTTTAAATTCACCTATCATGCCAAAGTCTAGTGCAAAAAAGGAGATAATAGAAAATTAACAAAAATCTGCTTCCCTATGCATTTTCTACTTAGAAATATTAGAATCTACCCTTACCACCAACATTTGATAAATGAAAATAGAATGTATAAGAAGCTTCCTGAACCTTAAAATAGAAATAAGTTTGACCTATGGTGCATGGATACTTAGGATTGTGAGTTGATTGTACAATTTTTTATGGTTTGAATTTCTTAGATCTATAACTACGACGTGAAAAGAAAACATGATAAGAGAATATGCAATATTTTGCATTGAAAAGCCACTAGGATTTTGAATATTGAAAATTTCAAATTTATTACCTAAATGAGCTAGTTTTCCATCATAAGTATGGAGAAGATATCCAGGATGTGGATCTGCATGATAGAATCCACACTCAAGAAGTTGATTAAATGAGCAGTAAACTCCCACCTATCAACATTAGGAAGCAGAAAGCATGCTTATTGTCAACAGTAGCAGTATGAGGTATAGGATTATGAATAATGTATTTGCAACTAGTTTCACAAAATGACCTTAATCAAGTAGAGATCCTTCACTTCTGACAATTGTTGCCCTATAATAGCCATGGCAAGAGAAAACATCAGCAAATGTCAATTTTTCTGACAAAAAAGAGAAACTTAAAAAAAAAATGGTTTTATGTTCCTTGACTTATTTCAAAGAAAGGTATTCTTGTGGAACATTTCCTAGAAATATACTCTAAAAGATTATTAAAGCACACAGCACTATTTTAGAACTACTATTGTTTGATTACATGAATTTGTTTATGGTAGTATTCAACAGGTGAGGGAGATTCAGGATATTATCTAAATTTCTCTTAAATTTAGAGTCAACTATCTCATGCAGAGGATATGATCTTTATCTATTGTACTCTAATTTAAAAATAGCTATTCTATCTAAAAAGTGTAGTCAACAAACATCAAATGTAAGGACATACCTCAATCCATTCCATTACAAAGACCTTGTGAGTTGTGTAGTCTGTATACATTAGAGGAGCCATTACATCTGGTATAGAACCATATAACTTCCTGCTTATACATTAAAGGAACCACTGCATCTAGTATAGAATTACCAGATATGCTTGTCCCAGTAGTATTAGGAAGCTTCATAATCCAGTTAAAAATCACAGTAATTCTAGATTCTAAAAAGATCTAAAATAATTCTAATGCTAATCAATTATCAAAATAGAAGTGAAATATATATATATATATATATGTGCTTATGGTTGTTAGACAAGACCAAGGTCTCACCACCTCTCCCCATTATGGCCCTACAATGATCGTAATTAGTGATAGTCACCTCCTCCTCTGCCACCACAACAACAATGGTCGTCAAACCCACCATCCTCACATATAACATATAATAAAAAACATATATAAAAGAAAAGTTCAACACTAAGTAAGCTAGGGTTTCCAATTCATCATGAAACCCCTAAATTAACTAAGTAACTCTAGTAATTTTGCAGACAAAGGAATAAATTAGCTTACCCAACCTTGAAGGAGTGGAAAATCGCTCAAATCAGGCTAAGCTACAACAAGGCTCTTCGACAAAAGGAAGAAGCCAAACAGTGAATATCAAATAGCTTTGCTCTCTACAGAGTGGACGACACTAGGCGATACCAGCAAGCTAAACACAACTGGCAGTGTAGTTGTAGTGAAGCTACTCACTGAAGAGGTCGATGGGGTTAAGCAAAAAGGCTGGCTTTGTCTTTGTGTTTTCTGCTAGGCTAAGGCAATGTCAATGAAAATAATTGGAAAAATAAAAATGAGTTTTGTGTTTTCTTAATTTTGAGATCAACCAAAGGTTTTGAAAGCAATTGCAACATTTAAAAAAGTGTTGCCTATTTATCTATGACAACGATTTTAAGTGATTGTTGCCTAAAATTAGAAACAAATGCAACAATAAAAAAAACTATTGCCTATTCTAGTTATAGGCAACAATTTTTATTTGTTGCCAGGATTAGTGTTGTTAAAGGCCAAAAATGTTGTAGTGATGACATTTCACTTTTAAATAGTTAGCCAATTTGAGAGAACAATTTAGGTGTTAGAAGACATGCTTTAGGTTGTGTACTAGAGTTTAAGGGTAATTAGGAGCAACACTTGCCTTTGATTGAGTTTGCTTACAACAACAATTATCATTCATCCATCCAAATGACTCTTTTGATGCACTATACAATAGGAGATGCAAATCTCCCTTTGGTTAGTTTGAAGTGGGTAAGGCAAAGTTATTAGCTCCAGATTTAGCTCAAAATGCAAATAAGAAGGTTAAAATCATTAAAGAGAATCTAGTAATTGCTTAGAATCGATTGAAATCTTATACAAACAAAAGAAGAAGAGATTTGGAATTTTAAGTGGGTGGCCAAGTGTTTTTAAAGATATCTCCTATGAAGAAAGTGATGAAACTTGACAAGAAAGGCAAGTTGACTCCTCAATTCATTGGTCCTTTCCAATTGTAAAAAGAATTGAAGTTATGGCTTACAGATTGGACTTACCCTTGAGTTAAAAGCTGTACATCCTATATTTTATGTATCTATGTTAAGGAAATATGTTCTAGACCTATCTCATGTCCTTCCATAAATCTTTGTTGAGTTGGATAGTCACTTGAGTTATGAGAAACGACCAATAGCTGTTCTGGATCGATAGATAAAAAAAACTTCATTCTAAATATTGCTCTTGTTTGAAAATCTTGTGTGAGAACCACAGGAAAGAAGAAATGGCTTGGGAGTTCAGACCTGTCATAAGGGATAAATATCCATATCTCTTTAGATAGTATAATGGTAGTGTCCCTTCCTTCTAGCATTATTAGAATTATATCTTTAGCAGTTAGTAGAATACTTCATGCCATTCTAGTTGTGTTCCTACTTGTACAATTTGACAATTAATTCTTTTAAGGGGTAGAATTTGTAATACCTACTATATTTTAAATGAACTCTATCAGTTTCACTTTAAATATGGATTTTATAAGTACTTCTTCATGAAAAATTTCTTTAAAATATCTTTTTACTAATTACTTAATGTATCTTAAATAAACTAATAATCAACTTGGAAACTAAATAAATTAGTGAGTATTTATAGTTATTTAAATGTTTGAAGTGCTATTGATGTTAACTATTAAATGATTGAATAGTTTAATTCATGACAATATCTATGTATGTACCTTACTAAATAAGTTCAAGCCTTAATAAAATGGGTTTTTAAAAACTAAAAGTACTATATTTATTTAACTCTATCTTATTATAATATGTATTCAATCTGTATTAATTAAATTTCATTTTTAACTATTTGTGATTTAAAAGCTAGGTACTTATATTTTAAATAAAGTATAAGGTTTAAGTATATTATAATTGATTTTTATGTACCCCAATTATCTATGTTTGTTTCAATTTATTTTACACCACAAAATATTTTCAATTCTATTTCTTTCTTTTTATTTCCTTTCTTTCAATGTCTTTTGTTTTTAAAATCATAATATAATAATAACTTTCTTTCTTCATATCTGTTTAAAATAGAGAATAAGTAAAGAGAGTTAAAGGAAGAAAAGAAAACCCAGCTTCTACACCATTCCAATGTCAATGACCATTGCTTACAGTCATTTCCTCCAAGTTTCGGTGACTGTCACTTGCACCTTTTCATTGATTCTGGGGCCTAGTTGTACACCATGGGAGCCAACCACTTACTACTCTACTCGGCTACCTTCTATTAGTGAGCAAGACGATGTCGATCAACTATTGATCGGTAGTGGTTCCCTCTTGCTAGAGGCAAAGTTAGATTTAATGACGCTCTTTCATTTTAACCATGTTTTAAAAAAAAAATTTCCAACTTTTCCATCCTTTTTGCATATAAACTCTCAAGCAAATTCCCTTGATGTAAGGCCATTTGAAGTTGAAGCTTTTAGGGAGAGAAATTGCTTCTTCATCATCCTATTATTATAGGTAAAGCTTCCTAAAACTTAATCTTAAAATTTCAATCATTTGGGATTTGTGTAAAATTGGTTTGGAAAAATTAGTGAAATGCCTAAATTAGGAAATAATCAAAACACCATAATTGTGATTATCAATTATAGATTGAAGTGAGTGATTAGAAACTTGGCTATTTAAGCAATTTGGACTCAAAAGAAGTGTGACCCTGGCTAAAGGTGAGTGGATAATTTACTTTATTTTTTCGTGAATGTTATATGAAACTTTATTTTATTTACTATTTTAAAATTTGCAAAAATACTACTTTATAATTCCAATTAATTTGGAATTCACATTGGTTAACAATATTTGAAAGTGAAATCATATATTGTGGCAAATGGTATATACATCATAGATGTTAGGAACTTGTTTCATTAGTTTTGACTTTGAAAACCTTGATATTTTGGAAGAATGGATATTTAAAGCTTTTAGCACAAGTGCTATGTGAAAGTGACAATTAAATTGCCACATATGAATGATTCATTTTTCCTTGTGAATGAATATAGTTTTATGCAATAGTAAAGCTATTGAATATTATTGTGAAATTATGAATTGGATCCTTGAGGAATTCTTTTAGAAAAACTTCAAGTGTACTTGTGAAAATAATTGATATGAGAAATAAAATTGGTAGAGGGATATGGGAAGATTGAATTGGTGGAGGGATAAGATGAATGATGATGATTGATTGTGATCGTATATTGTTAAGTAAGGTTATCTATAGATTGGATCCTAACTCTATTGAAATTAGGTATTTTTCTTATGCTACATGCATATTTTTAAAACCCATTTACCTACTTTTTATTTTCATGAGTATACTTGAAATTACAAGTTTATGCCTTTTATTCTATATGTTATATGTTTAGAAAACTTCAAAGTGTAGAAATATGTTTTTCCAATAATTTTCTTGGTTTCATTTTTTGTATTAGATTTAAATTATGATTTTGCTATTTCTATCAAAATTTACTTCTTTAATTGTTCAAATTGAAATCTTGAATTTAATAAGTTATGGATTTTAAGTTTTAAAGTTATTGAGAATAGAATTTCAATTACAAATTAATTGCATATTTGAGTATATATATTACTTTGGATTGCATTTGAATATAATTGTAGTTAACCATTGATTTCTAGTGAATTATTTACTCACTTGATTTTAATGAAACTCACCACATTTTCTTAAAATATTTTTTTTTAAAGCCTCAGACTACTCCTGATCAGGTTGGAGGATTCAATCTAATCCCTTGATTGGATGGGTTGATATGTCGAAGATTAAAGATAGAATTTTGAATGATATTTTGGCAGCTAATCTAGGATATGTCTTCATATATTTGTGTATATATGTTGTGTCATGCATGTTGCATGTATATGTTTATGGTAAGGCATGTGACCTTCTATTGCTATTTTGACCTATGGCCTAATGTCTAAAAAATAAAGGAAACTTTTATTTCTATAGATTTATAAACCAAAGATTTTAGTATGAATCGTTTGTTTTGTTATTTTATGAATTGTTTCATTTAATTATCTTGCAATTTGGTAATAGTCCAAGTGTAGAGTTTAGGCTTGTGGGGGAGTTACCCTTAGATGATTTCCTATACTGGTCACATGCCCAAAATCAGGATTTGACACTTACACAAGTGCAAATGATGGATTCAAAGGAGAAAAGGTCACCTTCAATCTCAGAATTGTTTGCCATTTTGGCTTGTGATGCTAGAAAGTGACTAGTTTGATGGAGAAGAACCCTAGATGCATGTTCTATAGGTGCTCAAGATTTGGCTAACAAGATTGCTGCAACTTCTTTAAATAGTGTGATCCTCTGGTTGAGCAAAAAAGCATGAATGTCATTGTTAGGCTTATAAAGAAAAAGAAGAACCTTGATCAAAAATTGAATGTACTTACTCACCAACTTGAAATTTTGATGTCTAAGGTTAAGCATTTTTAATAAAGGGCTAATGAATAAAGTAGGATGTTTGAATCTTTTTCAAAATAGCTTAATGGATCAAGTGACAATTTTTCTTCATTGATTGATAGGGAAAAAATGCTTCAAATTGTTGTTTGGTCTATCATGTTGCTATTGCTTGAAATCATTTTCAGGAGTTAGTTAGAATTGGTATAGTGTTGTGATGGTTGATATAGTGATGTTGAATTAGGTATTTGTAACCATCTAAAAGGTAGTCAAAGTGTAAGCACTTGCAAATTGCAAGTTTTATGTGTAATGTACTATGTTATTTCAATATAAATTGGCCTTTTCATTTTGTTATTTTGGAAGTTTTTTTTGTTGTATAATAATATTTGAACAAGGCTACATAGTTGCATAAGCAAAATGCACCTAACTGCATTATGTTGAAAAAAAGGCTAAATAGTTGTGAAATTTTCATAATTCACATAGCTAAGAAGTTTTCATATTTAATTTGGTTAAATAGGCAAAATGCAAATAACTCTATTATGTTGAAATAGGATTGAATAGCTAAAATGAAAATATAGCTAGAATAAAAGGTATAAACTTTTGCAAGCATACACTACTATAAAATACAGAAATGACATTGTTAAATAGACATTGGACGAAAGGTAAAATGATGTATATATAGGTACAATGGTGTTTTTGTAAATATGAGGAAAATTATAATGTTGGTTCCTATTAAAAACTAATATCTAAACTCAATATCATGCTTAACATCTGTTTGAGTTAAGGAACCTGTTGTATGTGAAAATTGATTCACCCCAGTTAGACTTGCGAGCAGTTGGAGAGCAGCAAAGGATCAACTCGCGGAATGCTCATATCACTCTGTCGTCAGATCGTGTCATGGGGCGACCTCTTCAGCTTAAGCTCATGCTCAACCTCGACTTCTTTATCCTGAGGATTGGCGCGTCCCCAGACTAAACAATCTGGCTAATGAAGTATGGTTAGTGACTCGGGAGCTCGTTAGATAGAAGACCCATTCACACACTGCCCAGCAGACATGGCGGGCCCATCTACTGAAGACAATTTGTAGTAGCCGAATAATAGGATTTTGTCATCTATCCTGTCTTGTATAATAAATATTGATGTAATAGATTTACTGCATATGAAATTATTAATGTAACCTCCTCTCCTATATAAATGTGAGGAAGGAGCCTTCTACAAAAGGACATCTTTTGATGTAGGCAGAAACTCTGTCAAAATAGAGAGAAGAAAACTTGAGTGCTAAAATTCTATAAAAACATCATCTGAATAATGTGCTACCATGGATGTCGGGTTCGGTGATACTTAGATTTGACCAAACCACATTAAAAATCTTGTGTCTCTTTACCACTCTTCCCTTCATCTCTATGTATTTTGCTAATTTATTGTGTTTGAACTAATTGACGATCAGAGATCCTGGAAGAATCCTCCCATTGGCTAGAGTTTGGCTTAATACTAAAATCTGATGTTAACATTTTTGGCACCATCCACGGGGATCTCACATGTTTTGGTTTGTTTCCTGCTGCAATGGCCAAGGGAAGAGCCATCAAAGCTTCAAATGTGCAACCTCACCCTTCAGAGGGTCATGTCTCAGCAACAGACTCGTCCACTACTCCTGTCGTCAAAACAACCACGGACGTCCCCCCGACCAGCTTAGTGCAATCGATTCCCACCACTAATGGCATTGATGGAGTGCAAGCTTGGCTCTAGTGCCAAAAGAAACTTGAACACATGATGGGGGAGCTAGTTAGAGCAGTTATATAGTTAGCACAAGGTGTGTAGAGACAAGTCGAAGCCTCAACGCCTAGTGTTCTCCAGCAACAGCAAGCTTAACATTCGGGCAATCATAATCAAGCCAATTCTCTAACTCGTTGCTCGCAAGAGCAGACCTTAAGTCACAACCCTCATGACAATGGAGACCAAAGGATCCAACAATCATCCAGCCAACACTCTGGGGTATGAGACCCATTAGTCGAAGAGCTATTTCAAAAGATAACTTAGCTAGAGGAACGCCTTCAAACTCTAAGTGATCAAACTCACTATGAGGAATGGTCACCACTTTCTGAGGAGATCAAAACTCGAACTTTCCCCCTCAAGCTTAAAGTCCCCGTGATTTCATTGTATAATGGGGATTCTGATCCTTATGACCATTTAGATGCGTTCAACATCCAGATGGACTTACAAATAACTGATCCTTTGATCAAGTGTCAAGTGTTTTTGGCCATATTGGGAGGCGTACCTCGAGCTTGGTTTAGAAGCCTTCCAGCCCACTCAATTGGTAGTTGGGAAGACTACTAATAGAAATTCATCAGCTAGTATCGAGCATTGAAAAGATAACTTGTCCCCCATGTCATCTTGCCATGGTCTTTCAGTGCAAGCAAGAGTCGCTAAAGGACTATATCGCTAGGTTCAGGCTTAAAGCCAATTCAATGGAGAATCCATCTGAAGAAACCATGCTGGAAATGATCTCTACGGGACTCTATAAAGATGGTAAGCTGTACAAGAGCCTGTACAAGTCCCTAGTAAAGGACCTCACTGAGTTCTATGAGTGAACTGCTAAGTAGATCAAATATGAAAGAGACCTTTGGTTTGGAAAGGTCTGACAAGAAGGATGAAAAGGCCGGCTCCTCTCACGATAAGAAGAGGAGTGACATGGACCTGGGCGATCACTCCACCGAATGGACTACAAAGAAATCCAGAAGGCTCAAAGGTGAGCGACCTTAACACTCAGACCGTTACGAATAGTATAGCATCCTATCAGATTCCTAAGATAGAATCTTCGTGATAGAAAGGGATAGGGAAGACTTCGGGGTGCCTGCACCCTTTAGGATCCCTTATAGGAGGAGAAACCATGAAGAATTCTGTGTCTACCACAATGAGGCCAGTCATGGCACCTCAAATTGTCGGGCCCTCAGGGAAGTAATTGAAGACCTGATTAAAAGGGGATGTCTCAGGGAGTACGTGATGCAACCAGCTAAGCAACAACCCCAGCCTTCTCAATGTAATATCGGCCAAGAGCTAGAGGGCTCAGTCTGAGTTATATATTGATGATGTATTTTAAACGTCACGATGAATGTAGATGCCTTTCCTTTGCTTTGTTGAAAGTTGTTTGCTGATTGGCTCGATGTTATCATCTTTGTCTCTTTACTTTGGGTTTTTTGCTTCTAAGTACTTGTAATATCCATGGCTCGCATTCGGCCAACTTCCTCAAGTCTTTTGGATAACTTTATTCTGATTACGGCCCTCGGTCTAATCGAGGCCCCCCGAAGCTCAATCTGGAGAAGAATTAATAGACACTTAACCAGCGTAGCTACATGCTCACTGTGTGTGGAGACGCTTAAAACAAACTCGCTTAACCAGCATAGCTGTGTGCTCATTAAGGCGTAGAGACACTCAAAATATACTCGATTAACCAGTGTAGCTACGTGCTCACTGAGGTGTAGAGGTACTCTTAAACACTCAACACTAGCATAGCCTTGTGCCTGCTAAAGCGTAACAAATTGACGATCTAACAACTTGCCTTAGACAACAAAGTCACTCATTCATTTCGCAGCTCTCATGCAAACCCATCCATATGGCCACGAGATTGGCCTGAGTATAAGACTCTAATTTACTTACAACAGTTTTCTGGTCATGCACAGGTTGCACAGATTATTCAAACAATGCTTATATGAGAAACAAAGGCAATAGACAAAAACCACAAAAGGGAACTTTATTCATTAAAAGACCTCAATGAGGCAGAGTTACATTAGAAAGCTCTTAATACAAGCCAACTAAAATACAAAAGAGAAAGCCTATGACTAAGAAGAAGGACTAGCCACGAAAGGCCGCGCCCTAGCTAATTAGAGCCTGTGTGCCACCTAGGTCCTCAAATTTTTCCTTCCAATGCATCCCTGGAGGCAGCGTTGCAACTCCTTAGTTTTTTGGCCTCTACCTCCTATTTTGATTTGTGAAGGAAGCTAATCAGAAAGTGTTAGTAACTTGGCCGGCCGAACAATTACCTCATGGCAGAGTTGAGAGGACATAGTCTGAGATCTATATGAGATCCCTCCATGTTATTGGAGAAGCCAAATCTTCCAAACTTATCGTGCAGCAGACCATACATGCCCCGATGGAGGTATAGAATGCCAGAAATAATGATGGATTATCCGGAGTCTTCATGTTTTACTCAGTGCAGAGGTAGAAGGGATTCCCCCTCCTTTATATAGAGCTAAGCCCGACTTCATCGAATGATCTAGATCTATCCCCCCTAACTACCGTCATTTATTGCCTCGAAAAAGGCTACGGTTGACTCACCAACAACTGCCTGACATGTGCCATGAGAAGCTTAGTCTGGAACAGATAGAATGATAGTCTCGGGAGAAGATTCTAACTGACTAGATATCGAAGAGTCTCAACTCCCAACCCACAAAGCAAGCTGAGAGTTGGGGAACTTATGTTATATGTGAAAATTGGTTCACCCCTGTTGGACTTGCGAGCGGCTAAGGATCAACTCACAAAATGCTCATATCACTCTGCCATCAGATAACGTCACGGAGCGACCTCTTCAGCTCGAGCTCACGTGTGACAAAGAGAGCTCAACCTTGACTTCTTTATCTCGAGGACAGGCACATCCCTAGACTAAATGATCTAGCTAATGAAGTATGGTCAGTGACCTGAGAGCTCGTTAGACAGAAGACCTATTCACACATTGCCCAGCAAACATTCCAGGCCCATCTACTGAAGACAATCTACAATAGCCAAATAACAGGATTTTGTCTATCTATCCTGTCTTGTACAATAAATGTTAATGTAATAGATTTACTGCATATAAAATTATTAATGTAACCTCCTCTCCTCTATAAATGTGAGGAAAGAGCCTTCTGCAAAGGGACATCTTCTGATGTAGGTAGAAACTTTGCCAAAATAGAGAGAAGAAAACCTGAGTGCTAAAATTCTGTAGAAACATCATCTGGATAATACGCTACTATGGATGTAGGGTATGATAATACCCGGATTTGGTCGAACCACGTTAAAAATTTTGTGTCTCTTTACTGCTCTTCCCTTCATCTTAATGTATTTTGCTGATTTGCTGTGTTTGAACTAGTTGATGGTCAGAGATCCTGGAAGAATCCCCCCGTTGGCTAGAGTTTGGCTTAATACCAAAATCTAACATCAATAGAACCAATGTACTTTTGGTATCATTTTGATTTAAACCATCTTTAAAATCTATAGCTCTTTAACTATAAATTTTTTTTTATTAATTTATCAATTAACTTCTTATTTGATTATACTTCAAAGAACTTTATTATAATATAATTTATGACTTATTTGATTATAGTTTGAATTCTTAATCAAATTGTCTACATACAACTAATTTTCTAATATGATAATATTATAATTAATTTTCCATTTTTCAAGATGATAGAATTGTAAAATTCTCTAATGAATATTAATTTTTTCCATTTTACCAAAACAATAAAATTTTTAAATCATAATAAATTTGACACTTTTATATTTGTGTAAAAGAGATATAATTACATGCCAATTTTTATTAAGAATTGACATAGATTAACAAAAATAATTAAAAAAAAACTCAATATATGAATGGGCATAGATTAAATATCGATTTTGTATTAGGAACTGATGCAGATATATGATATTACATGTCGATTCCAACACATTAACTGATGTCTAAAGTTTCCTTATATTTTAAAAGGCCAATGTGTCTCTTATTTCTCATTCTGCTCTAGCTTGCTCTGAAGGTTTATGGTTTATTTTCCTTTTTTTCTTTCTTTTTTGTTACTTAGTTTGTCCATAGGTAATGATTAACTTTTCTTTCCTTTTTCCATTAAACAAGGCATATAGATCCTTTCAACAAGAGGACAATGAATGTACTTCATGTGTGTGTCATCTTATGAACTGCCTCTGATGTGTATATTGTTTTGAGGACCAGCTTTGACGTGGAAGCACTTCTTGCAGCTGTCAATAATCATGTTATATATATATATTGCTTAGTTTGTGTATTAGGGAATTGTTAACAACATTGTTCATTCTATTTGGTCCCAATCCTAATGCTATTTCTAATGTTCTTATAAGGTTTGCTCAGTTGTTGTTTTAGGTTTCATATTTCATTCCATTGATACATATATTGGTAGAATGTTGGAATCATTGTTTCATAATGTATTTGAAATTTTGTTAATCCAAGTGTATGAGATTTTGGTTGGATGGTTGCTTTCTATAAAAATGTATCTAGTAGTAGGTTTCTGTAAAAATGTAACTTGCAGCAAGTTTCTACAAAAATGTAGCTTACATCATGTTTTTGTAATTTTTAAATAGTAATAGAAATGATATTCGTTTTTTCCAAACAAATAGACATCTTTATACTATTACAAAATATAGAAACAATGCATAAACAAAATAGAAAAATAATAAAAAAAATCAACAAGTAAAATTATTATGAAGAGGCTATGGTTATTTTGTAAATATGTTAAAACTTATTGTCATAAAAAATTGATGTATAAGCAAAATGGAAAAAATAATTAAAAAATTCAATGATTAATATTATTATGAAGAGGCAGTGATGTTTTTGTAAATATGTTGAAATTTAATCCATCAATTTTAATAAAAAATTTGACATATAAATGTTAAGGCGCTGGTTTTTTATAAGGAATATATGCATGAGAATAGACATCGATTCCTACTTATTAACAGACATCTAAAGTCTAGGCTTCTTTAATTAATTTGAAAGTTCTTCCCTTGACTCTCATTTACATTCCCCTATCTAAAACATTCATGAAAGATCATTCTCAAACCCTTGCCACATTTGTCTTCGACGTCTTCAATCTTTGCATTTCAAGTTCATCACTGATCGAGGTAGGGAACTTCATTCTTCTTATACTATTTTCTTTTGTTTGTTGCTAAATTATATCAATGTTTTGTATGTTTTTTCAGCTTTGTACTTTATTGTTAGTTTATATTTCAAGGTTTAGCTTTTTTTTCTCTTTTATTTCTTAGTTTGTTTATTGAAAATGATTTTGGTTAAGGTTTAGTTTTTGGCTAGGGTTCTTGACTGGTATGAGGTAGCTTTTGGATATGGTTGGTTGATCATGCCCTGTTTCTGATTAGCTACTAGAAAAGGGAAAAAAAAAGTTTGAAAGTTTGCTAGCTACCAATTAAACGCATGATTTAGTTAGGGTTTATGCTTCTATGATAAAGTTTGTGACATGAATTTAGGTGGATAGCCTTCACATCACCATCATGACATGATAGGGTTAGTTTTATTTTGAACAAACCTTCCTTATTTTTCAAGGCAATATTATATTGATTTATCATATTCATTATATTCTTTTTTTATATATTTGTATTGCATGTTCAACTAATTTCACCTTTGAATTAGTAGTTTTATTTTGAACAAACCTTCTTTGTTAGACAGTTTTATAATTCAGTCACGAATTATTATTAGATGATGACATATTCCCTGAATTATTATCTTTTGAGGTTAACTTCTTTTTCTTTTTTCCTTTTAAATAGTCATATGGATCTTTCTTAGCATAGTGAGAAGAGTACGAGGGGTGCTACACTTATGAAGGAGATGATCTTGATGTGTAGTAGAGAAGAAAATGTGAAAGTTGAGTTCAATGCTAAGGGTCAAGCAAGTGGAGCTGAGTTATCTAAATATAAGAGTTATATTGGAATATTGGCATGCACCAAAGTGGCAATAAATATTGAGCATTGGAAAGAAGTACCAAAGGACATGGAGGAGAACATTTGGATAGATGTCTTAGTATATATTACTTATCTCTAATTGGTGTTAAGATATATATATATATATATAACTATCTTCTTAAAATAATTATATATAAGTATAATTTATGTTGTAGACCACCTTTGATGTTGATGTGGGGAGGAGAAAAGAAGTCTTAAAACTTGTCAAGGAACAGTGGAAAGATTTCAAGAATCAGTTGCCAAGGAATTACATCACTGTTAAGAGGAAGGGTGATTAAAACTCCCTTAAAAAATATAACTTCTTTGATCAACAAGTGTGAGATGATTTTGTGAAGCAAGGCTTTTCAAGTAATTTTAGCCATCTTAACTTATATATATATATATATTTTCAACTATTATGAGTAATTTGACCATCTTATCAACTATTTTTGTTATTAATAGGGTATGAGTGAAGCTAGTAGGGAGAGACAAGCAAAAAACATATATAAACAATGGCTATCTTGTGACAGATATGTGAAGCTTAAGCAAGCTTTGGTGGAAGAAAAGTTTCCTGAACAACAAGCTTCTAATTAGTTTGATTCACATGTAATTTTCATATCTCGACATGAATTATGGAAAAGAGTGAGAGTTAACACAAAAGGTGAATCTATAATGAAAAAGAGCCAAATAGTTCTTGAGAAAATTGCAAGTAATTTGTGAGTGTTAATTGCTTAAGTAAATATAAGTGTTAAGTGCTAATAAATATTCTTAATTGTATGCTACAAGATTCTCTCACACAGCAATTGACCCAAAGAAAGTTTACTCTATTCAGAAGGATGAACATATTAACAGCTGCATTGGGAACTCAAGACCATCTTGGCTGTGTTAGTAGGATTGGAGGAGGAATGGTTCTTAAGGCCTATTTTGGAGGGTCATCAAAGCATCACTGAGGATCATTACTTTTTGTAGAGGATCTTACTATGGAGATTACTATTCAAGTGACATAGAAAGTAAGAGAAGAAACCTAGGTTGAGATGGAGGAACTCTTTGATTGAAAGATTGTAGCCTACTTTTAGAAGATAAGCATGCAACTACTCATCAACCCAAGGCCCGTAGATGATAAGGTAGTGATGCACCCTCCTCCCCAACCTAGTAGTACAAAAACTAGTTGTTTGAGAGACCCTAACCCATTTGCAAGCTATTAGAGGTAAATGACTATCACTTAAAGCTTAAACTTTCTTTATTATGAAAGTAGTTTCTAATATTTTCCAAGAAAAATAGCATTATAAATTTTTTAATTTGTTTTTTTTATCTATATAGGGAAGAGCTAAATGTCTGCTACCTTTGGCATATGACAACCATATAGTGGCATATGGAACAATTTTCCACGGTTGCACCCTTCATTGGTAACAGTTGTTGAGCAATCAAGCAAAAGTCATCTTTGACACCCCATTGGATTATAATGCAAAATTACTTGTGCCAACGCATGAATTAGGGACAATGGATCAAGTAATTGGAACATACATCGCATGGTTAAAGAATCTTATCACTTTGGTTATAGAAGTGTCATTTTCTATCTGAAAATTAATCTTTTTAAATGCCTAATTATATTATAGTTCTAATATCTAAATTTCATAATTTTATGCATGTCAATTAGGCATGTCACCAAGAAAAGAGTGAGTAGAAAGGGGAAGAGGTCGAGGAGGTTGAAAGTAAGTAGACAAAGGAATCAATGACTCAACCAACGCAATCCCAAGAGATGCTTCCTGTTAAACTAAGGAAAATGTTATTTGGTATGGCTTAGAAGATGGAGAATGATGATTTCATCCAAATTCAAATGGATGCCGAGGTCGTGGGCAATGAATGTAAAATTTTTGTGACCAAAGATGACATCATTCTATTCTTAGCCATGGAAGAGATAAATATATTTTGCATTCAACTTTTTGAAATGTGAGTTTATCTTTAACTTTTAAGTTAGAATTTTATTTATATTATTTAGTTCAAAATGTTTTGTTAACCATTTCTTTTGTTTTCTTGTAAAGACTTTTCTATCGTGACTGTGAGATCAAAGGACTAGATGCCATGGATTTCTATGTCCATAGTTACTTGCACTGGTGGGTTCTACCTATAGTTATAAAAACATCATACATCTCAAGAGTTTTACAAAAAAAGAAGTAATGTGTTTTTACATCGTTTATTAAGTCGTAAGTATCTAATATGATATTTGGTATTTTGTTATTATAAGCATCATTTTGTTATTACTAATTTGATATTTTATCCTTACATACATCATTGGATGCTATGCGTGGTTTATGCACATATAAATGTGGTGTCCTAGTTTGATTCCTTAGGACATTCGTTGTGTAATGATATCAAAAACTTAGCTGACTCATAAGTTGATTTGTAAATTAAAATTTAGTTTTGGGATATAAATTAGATATTATTTCCTTTATTAGTATGCTGGTTTCTTACATGAATTTGATCAAACAAATCTCTTAAGATTTATTTTTCACATGAGCAGTTATAGGAAAAGGCCTAACACAAAATGGATCAATGTAAAAGTAAGTTTTTTGATCATCTTGATTAATACAATTTATAATAATCAAAGTAATTTCAAGAATTAAAATTATTTGAGCAAATATTTGATTTGTTGTAGTGTTGTCGCCAACAAGGAAATGTGGAGTGTGAATACTTCATATTGAGGTAAATGAGTGACATAATCACTCAAATGAAGGAAGACCACAATCCATAAGATGCAATACAACATTTCACTCTTAAAACCTAATAGTTTGATTGATATTTTTAGATTTCTATTATAAAAAATATGATGTTACTCTATGATATATGGATATGTAATTTGTTGTATGTATTTTCAGTTCATATATATATATATATATATTTAGCAATCACTAATATGTATATTTGTTTTGCAAAAAATATTCTATCATTGTGATGTGGTTGAGAGTAAGTTTGCCTCATGTGTGTCTTTGAGTTATGATGGAGTTCTCCTCGGAATTGTGAAGAAAACCACCAAACGGACTGTCTTAAAAATAGGTTAATGGATAAATGAGCTTGACCCCAAACACGACCTGTTGTTGGAACCAAAGTTTTCAAGAAGTGTGACCCTAACCATGACCTACCGGTAGAACCAACACTATATGGTTTTAGTTCTTTAACCCAAGAACAAAGGAGAAGCTCTCACAATGGAGAAACACTC
>JANHAO010008856.1:0-18885 GCA_026873985.1 Saraca asoca | reverse complement strand
ATATAAATCCGTTGGAATTTCCGTTGGAGTATCAAATTCCAACGGATTTGGCTTGAATTCCAACGGATTTGTTCCGTTGGAATTCCGGAAATTTCTTGTAGTGAAAGAGGAGATGAAAAGTGAGATCACATGGAGAGAATTGGATGTACAACACATATACTTGGGTTGAATTTATCTATCCAAAGGTTTGGCTTCCCTCATCTTCAAATATAAGAGTTTTTAACATAAGCAAGAGTGGGGGCATATATTAGTGGTACACAAGTAAATTTTTTCCCTTACTTGCATTGTCCACTCATTTAGTGGATGGCAGTGTAGCTCCTTTGACTTAAAGAATCCACACTCCTTAACTTTGTGCTCCCTCTTTTTTGTCTAACAAGTCCAAACATTTTTCTATGAGTTTAAACTCATAAACTCTCTTATGTAATCATTCTCTAATTGTTTTAATAAATTAAAATAACTTTCTAAGTAAGGAACCATTCCTCTACTCATAATCTCATCCAAAGTTAATATAAATGTCCTACAATATTTAAATATCAATAGTGAAAATTTGCTACTATTTAATAATTGTAATCTCCATTAGAATTATTAAATCATGGATTAATTAACAATTCTAATCACATTATAACACTTAATTAATCATTTTAAATTTTTAAGATGTTTATTTAATTCAACTCTTGTGTTCACAATATTTTGCATTCTAACTTTTCTTTTAACTTTGGATCAAAGAGATTCTATTGTGTGTAATCCATTAAGTTTCTATTAACAGTAAAATTTGGTCAATCCAAGTTCTAAACTCTAAGCTGCAGAATGAATGTAAAAAGGGAGAAAAAGAAAGAGAGGAAGAACAAGGAGACACTAGAAGTTTTTAATGTGGTCTGGCTAAAGTCAGTTTAACCCCTACGTCCACGGCTTTTATAACTCTTTGTTGATGGTTTTTGTATCTGATGATTGTATATCCCATGTACAATGATTTCATCTCTTTTTATAATAGTTAGGGGGTTACAGTTTAAATGTAAATATATAACAAATAAGTATCATAACTTTATTAGGATTACATAGTAGATCGGGATAGACAATTATAATAGACTCCTACCAGAATAGGAAACTAGACAGACTTTCCCAATGGTTGAGGATGCTTTCCATGAGCTACAAGTTAGACTTGCTTTCACAACTTGAGGTTACTGCTTTGACTTATGTTAACTAATGACCTTAGCTCATATTTAGCGACCTGATATCTTAGTCCAATGGCCTTAATTCAAATGAGCTAGGCCTTTATTAGTTAAGTTTGTTCATTAGATTTTTAGCAACCCATTTATGCAGTTAAAAATAATACCCATAACATTAGCCCCCTAACTCTCAGTGTAATCTACAGATTGGGAGTTATAATTTGCTGGTAAAAGCTGGAGATCACAATTAGTCATATTGTTGTTCCTTATTCCATCATTTTGTCTGCCCGTACCATCATAAGCGCATTAAATGTGTGCACCTTTTCATAACTATCAGTGTAGTAGCAGCAGAGCCCTATTTTTCATTGGACCATTAAATCGAGGGCGGTTGATCATTCTCCTGATCTAAGGGTGTGGTGAGTTGCATTATAAGATGAGAAAACTATTCATTCCCTCTCATTTGTTACTTTTGAAAATTTGCGCTTTAGTTTTTCTCATTTGTTAAGCTTTCACCTAGTCACTGATATTCTCTATCCTTTCTGCTTCTACAATAGCAACCTTTGAGTTCGGTTCATCAGAGATTCATCGTGCTTGTCTTTTTTTAGATTCTCTCCTCAAGACCCATCTCGTTCTACTGATTCAGTAAATCCTCTGAACACAACCTTGGTTCTAAGCTCCTACTTTTTAAGAATGCTTTGCTTTGTGGTTTTCAATATCTAGTAGCCTGGCTTAGTAATGTGCACTCATTAGTCATTTGGAGATTTTTCCTACTGACTGGATCTATAGTGTGTTTATTTGTAGGCTTGTTATTGTTTGTGAAACTGGTGTATCATTTGCCTAATGAAGTGCCAGTAGGTTTTAAGGTCGTAAATTATCAAGTTTAGCCTTTTTCTGTCTCTATGACTTTTGCAACTTGATAGGTTCATTGGTCAAACCCCCCATACTTTTAAGAGTCTAGGTCTTAGATATGGTGATCTGAGGCGTGTGTGGCCTATTACATAGGAAACCTTGTTATCTTTAGCTTGTATGTAAGGTCTGCTTTCAATGACCTAATTATTCCTTCTTTTATGTAGATGGTAGGTCATAAACACTGTGGCCACTAAATAGGAGGTGACAAGAACTCTGAATCCCCAGTCCGAAGTAGGGAGTTGATGTGTTTTATAGATAAAGCGACCTCTAGGAGTGGTAAGGTTGTCGAGAGGGTTGTTGCTTGTCCTGGTCCTACTAAGGGCCAGTAGGTTGCTAAGAGCCAGAGGCCCTTAGGCTATACAATGTTTATGCACCACCCTTCAATCATTAATCTTGATGATCTTAGGAGCATAGTTGAAACATTCCATTTCCTAAAGGGTTGTTGTATTTTGGCGCCTTCTCCCAATGATCACGCAACCCATCCTCCTAAGGGATTTGTTATTATTAGTACCCAACATTTCATTGCTAGACTTAGGTTTCCAATCCATCCTTATGCTAGGCTTAGGTTCCCAGTCCATCCTTATCTTATGGAGCTATTGAATAAACTATGTCTTTCCCCTTTTCAGCTCACACTGAACACATATTCTTAGCTCATTTCTCTCGCCCTCTTATATCTCAGGAATAATCTCCCTCTTCCTTTAGTAAAAGTTCTCTACTATCATTTTAGCATTAAAAGTGTAGGTTAAAGTGATGGGATTTATTACTTGTCAGCTTGGCAAACCAAGTTCAAAAGGATCTTGCCACAAGGTGATGCTAAGGGCAAGTCCAATATAGGGCATTACAAAACTGACTAGTTCTATGTTTCGTGTCCATCTCTGCATGATCTTCACAGTTTTGGTTTCATCTTTCTCCTGGTAAGCGAGCTGAGGCTTCTGAAAGGAAATTTGAAGCGACTAGGGATGAAATTGCCCAGGCCAAGAATGCGGTTGTATTGGCAAAGGAAGAGGCTACTAGAATTAAGGTGGAGACTATTATGCTGATTGCAGAGTTAAAGAGGAGGCAATGTCTAAGGCTACCACTAACTTTTTGTTCACCTTATAGGAGGAGCATTTGAAGATGGATTTTTCCTTTTTCAATGGCAATGTTCTTGAGTTCATCAAGGGTTTTAAGGAGGACGCGAGAACAGCTTCTCCCGATAAGGGTTCATAGCTAACAAATGGAGCTTTCCTAACTCGAAACTTGGTAAAGAGCAGCTCGTAGGCCATGGAGACTGCTGATGATCAACTTGCTTTGCATATGGACCCTCTTGCCCAAGGCATAGATTCTAGGGACCAATCTCTCCCATAGGCCATGGTAGTTGTAGGTTTATGTATTTCAAACCTTTATATGGATATTCTCCTTGTTAGGCAAGGTCTTTAATGAATTTTGTTATTATTATTATGCTTTTCAAGTACATTAAATTGAATGATGATAACATGAATAGACCCTTACAGATCATAGCTCAATAAATATTAATCAAGTTAAATGCCTAGTTAGTCACATTAATGCTTTTTAGCTTCCAGCAATGTATATTTATCAGGTCGAATGGCCAGTAGGTCATATGGATGCACTTTAGCTAGTGGTCTTTTGAGTATTAATATGCCTTAACTAGCAGTGAGCCCCAGCCAGTAATGAATTGAACACCAATATGCCTCAGTTAGCTTTGAGCCTCGGTTGGCAATGAATTGAGCACCAACATGCCTCAGCTAGCTATGAGCCTTAACTGGCAATGAATTAAGTACTGATGTACCTCAACTGGCTATGAGCCTTAGATGGCAATGAATTAATCATCGATGTGCCTCAATTGGCTATGAGCCTCAATTTGTAATGAATTGAACATTGGCACTGATGTGCCTCAGTTGGCAATAAGCCTTAACTAGCAATGAATTAAGCACCGATGTGCCTCAACTAGTTATGAGCCTCAGTTGGCAATGAATTGAGCATCGATATGCCTCAACTGGCTCGGAACCTTAGCTAGCGATGAATTGAGCACCGGTGTGCCTCAACTACCAATGAGTAGGGTGCATGTGGTGCCATATAATGAGTCATATGTGGTGCCAAAAAAAAGGTCATATGTGATGCCAAATAGTTAGTCACATACGGTGCCAAGGAGTAGGTCACATGCGGTGCCAGATAGTAGGTCGTATGCAGTGCCAAAAAGTAGGTCATATGCAATGCCGAATAGTTGGTCGTATATGGTGCCAAGGCATAGGTCACATGCAGTGCCAGATAGTAGGTAGCATGCAATGCCAAAAAATAGGTCATATACAATGCCAAATATTTAGTCGCATACGATGCCAAGTCTTTGTAAGTATGTCAAGTCGAATGCCTTTTTTGGAGTAGAGAGGAGAGTGCTTGCTTTAAGATTAAAAATGCTTACTTCCGGATTAGAAAGGCGATAGCTTGCTTCTGGTATTTCGAGTTCATTGATAATATGGGTGGAGACGGGCAGCGCTCCAAGCTTAAGGCTCTCCACCAGAAATCACATCAACCTTCTTCCCCCTTATCCCTAGTTTGACTTCATCTTTATAGCAACGTTGGGCTATATGCTGGTTACCTTACACACATCCAACACCGTTAGGGGGTGGGAATCTAATGGTAAGTGTCCTAGCAGATGTAACCATTTTCAAGTCATTGATTGTAAGTCACCCCAGCACTGCATTATATGCTGAGGGACAGTTGATGATCAAAAAATTTTCTAAGATGGTTACCTGGCGACTCAAGTCTCCGAGAGTAATAGGAAGCCTAATCTGCCCTATCAGTACTGTTGCGCCTCCAGTGAATCCATAAAGGGGCTTTGGAAAAAGCTCTAATTGACCTATGCTTAAACCCATCTATTCAAAATATCTCTTATACATTATGTTTACCGAGCTTCCTATATCGATCATAATCCTTCATACCCCGGTATCACCAATTCTAGCTCGGATCACTAGTATGTCGTTATTAGGGGAATGTACTCTATGTGCATCTTCATCTGTGAAAGTGATGCTGTCTGAGGTCATCCTTGCTTTCTTAATGGGACCTTTGAATTCACTGTGTTCAGTAAACAAGATGTGTTTTGCTTCCCACAGGTAACGTTCATATGACCTGTTTAAGGTACTTCCAATAGAAGGCCCACCATGAATGGTAAATATAGTTCTTACTAAGGGTGTGTCTTCCTGCTCAAGAGTTTGCTAGCGTTGCTACCATACAGGTTGCTGATGCTACTGAGGTTGTTGTTTCATAGGTTACACCACATAATCTCTTAAACGACCTCTCTTGATTAGGTCCATTCTTGACTGCTTTGCATTTCGAAGTGTTGTGCCCAATTTTATAATGATAAGCACAATGCTTGTTCTTATTTCTAAACTAATCAGGAGTTCTTATGGGGTTGGGCTTCCCAAAATCCTCTCTGTCCTTCTACATCATGAAGATCCTTTTCAAAATATCTAATAAGATGCTATAGCTGTCATGACGACCTTTACTCTAAGATCACTTGTTCTTGGCTCTCTTTGCGGCTTGGTTTTCAAGGTCGTCTTCTTGACTCTCCTTACCATTTCTGGCATTGCTCCTCTTTTAGTATGGTTAGAGCCATTCGCCTCATTCTTGGACTTTTCAGGGCCGAAGGTTTCCTCTCACTTGATCTTTTTGGCAGTTCATTCATAGAATTCACCTAGGTCCCTTACCGGAAACTTGTTTATGCTTTCATACAGCTTTTCATCTTTGTGGAGTCCCGTTGATATCACTGTTAAGATGCTCTCATCTGAGGGGTTTTCTACATTACTGACCTTATGTCTGAATCAAGTAATGTAATCCTTTAGCTATTCATTCTTTTTGCTAAAAGGCTATTGCGAGGTGGCAAGGCGGTATGAGCTACCTCCTCAGTGCATTGTACTGATCAATGAATCTCCTCTAGCATTCTTCCTAACTATCAATGCTGCGAGCTTTGAGATTCCTGAACCATGTTCAAGGTAAGTCCTCTAAAGTGGCTGGAAAAACATGACACTTGACCAAAGGATTGGTAGTTTGAAGATGCATTTGCACATTGAATGCATCCAGGTGCTTATATGGATCATTATCACTATTGTATGGAAAAACATGACACTTGACCAAAGGATTGGTCATTTGAAGATGCATCTGTACATTGAATGCATCCAGGTGCTCATATGGATCATTATCCCTATTGTATAGCAGGATAGTGAGGACTTTGAACCTATATGGGAGAGGCTCTTTCTCACTCTCCCTGGTGAATGGCATCCTTCCATCATAACGATCTCAATAGTCCTAAGTCTGACGGCATTGTTCCAATTGCTTTACCCTTTGAAGTAACTCCTCTACCATGTGATCTTGAGTCTTAGACTGATGGCTAGGAAATGGTCGACTCCTCTTTTAGTGGCAATCTGAAGTCCTATGCTTTTTCTACTCGTGACCCAATGAGTTTTGATCTGAGGCATGCCTCCTATTGGTTCTGTTTAAGCCTTCATCTTGACATGAACTCCCACATCACTGATGGTCTCCTTCATTTTCCTCACAAACTCGATGGGCCTCTGACCTTGGCCGTGAGTTGTAGAGTGAGCTAAATAAGTATGCTAACATTCTTCTCTAGTTGGCCCCTCTTCCTAAGCTCCTTCTTGTAACTGTTGGAGAGCTTCTTTCTGTGCAGTGTCCTCAACTTGCTCTTGTAAGCCTTGGACTTATGCCTGAGTTAATGCCTTAATCACCTTAGCCAATTCTCCACCATTTTCTCCAATGCCTCATGACGTTGATGCCATGATTATATTCCATCAATGATATCAAGTTGGTGTGAGGCTACTGGTAGCATGTCGATGGCAACACCTACAATGGGGACGACGAAAGTGCTTGCATGGAGAACTAAATCCTTTTAAAGTTTCGTATGACCATTTGGTTAGCCAACTACAACATCTAAACTTCTGGTGGTTCTTCCTCTGGCCATCGAAAAATAAAGATGAATGTAGTTTAGGGCCCTCCTTCTAGCACCAAAATGTTGATGGTAAAATCTAGTCAACCTAAGTTCTGAACCCTAAGCTACAAAATGAATGTAAAAAGGGAGAAAAAGAGAAAGAGAGAGGAAGAACAGGGAGATACCATAAGTTTTTAATGTGATTCGGCTAAAGTTAGTTTGACCCCTACATCCAAGGCTTTTATTACTCTTTCTTGAGTGTTTTTGCATCTGATGATTGTATATCCCATGTACAATGATTTCATCCCCTTTTATAATGGTTAGGGGGTTGCTGTTTGAATGTAAATCTATAATAGATAAGTATCATGACTTAATTAGGATTACATAGTAAATTAGGATAGACGGTTATAATAGAATCCTACTAGAATAGGAAATTGGACAAACTTTCCCGATGGTTGAGGATCGTTTTCATGAGCTATGAGTTAGGCCTTGCTTTCATAACCTACGGTTGCTGCTTTGACCCATGTTGACCAGTGACCTTAGCTTATATGTAGCATTCTGGTGTCTTAGTCTAGTGGCCTTAATCCAAATGAGCTGGGCTTTTGTTAACTGAGTTTGTCCATTAGACTTTCACTAACCCATTTATGTGGTTACAAATAATACCTATAACAGTTTCCATGCATGTTGGCAATGAATTTGCATATAAACTTTCATAAGCTCAATTGAAATAAAACTCCTTTAAATTCAAATACAATTTCTCTAAATTATTCAAACAAATTCATAGATCATGATTGGCTTCTAACCAAGCATCATGACTACCCAAATGATAGGAATGGATTTGTAGAAATTAAAACCTTTCGTAATAAGATATTAGTGTGAATTCAATCCCTTCATCTCTTCATATTCAAATTGGACTTAAGGTATGGTCCAAGTGTCAACCTTAATATGAATGTCCAATTTTAGTGTATGTTTAACTATATGTTATCTCATAATCGTTCATACATAAAACTTTTATGTATCATTAATTTATTACACATAAAACTTCTTTTATACATCATCAATACATAGGCCTATGGTTTTAATCATAGCACAAATGTCATAACATTTTTTGAATATCTTTTCTTGTTACCCAGGAGGATGAATTTTGTCTTGATCAATCACTACTTTCATATACTTTATGGTACACCCAAAATTATTTGTATCTTTTCTTTAAGAGTGTAAGCCTAAAATAAAATTAAAGTACACAATTCCATGCATAAGATATTGTGTTAATCTCAGGTCTAAGGATTACTTACACTAACTTTTACACGAGAAGTCCATTAACATATGATAACATTCCATATAGTTTCTCATGGCGGGTCAATCCAGTCATATGCTCCATAACATATGCACATATGTTTGTCTAGATATCAACATATCAAACAGTGTATGAGATCACTACATTTTTCTAGAATAATGTGACATAACATATGTTAGTTTACATGAATAATTGAAATCTAGTTTCCTCAATTATTCAATAACCAAATATATTTAGAAATATAACTATATGAATAAAATTATCTCATAATTATAATTCCAATTGTAATTCATTTATACACAATTATATTTTAAAGACTCTATCCAATATAGTATCCATATCATTACTACTAATTGTCTATAGGGCATCTATACTAACACCTTCCATTGTCATCTACCTTTTCTTGAATTAGCTATATTATAATTTGTATGTGCAAAAAAAGAACATTGAAGTTGAAGGGTACTAATATGGTGTATTTATTTATACCATTAAGGCACAATACAAAATTTAAATGTCCTAGCTATAACAAATAATCCTTTTCTTTGCCCTAATTAACTTGCAAATGATAAATAAGTCCAAAAAATAATGACCCAACTCTTTAAACTAATATGGCCCCACTTCTCAATTATGTGTTCTACCATAAATTGAAAAAATTATGTTTTTGGGATGGAAGATTAACAAGAAGGAAGGGGGTGCCATTTTGTGGCACAATTAAGGGAGGTTAGATGAATTTCTAAAAAATTGAGAAGGGGCTGCATGTAATGAATCCTAAACTCCAAGATAGTTGAAATAATTTGTCCAAAAAATTTTAACTGAACCAACTCAAACCAAATAAAATTATTTGGATAGGTTGGTAGTTGCAAAATTTGTTAAAACACATTCATCCCAGCCTATTTACACTTCTAGTAGTGTTCATATTTTCCACTATCATTAATCAATGTTGAAGGTTAAGTTAGAATAGATAGTGATGTTTCCACATTGAAAAAGGAATTTGAATTTGAAAAGTTATGTGTGTGTGCATGCGCAAACTGAAAAAGTGACATTCTTAATGAATGTTCATATCTTTCATGAAAAGAGTTATGAAAAATTGTGATCCTTCGTGCAAACTTCATCTTTTATATATATCAAGAGATTTCAAGCTATAATTATCAAAAAGAAATCCATTAGCCTTTTGCACCAAAACTACTATTATTATCTTTGCGCTTCTCTTCCATTTACTATACATACAAGCCTAGATAGAATCTAATTGAGAGAAATTCTATTGTTTGTCGACTTAGGATCTTAGATGGCTAATTGAATCCTTAAGGAGAATTGCTAGAAACCTATCAACATTCTTATCAAGAGTAGGGGATAATATCTCTTTAGGTTAGTAAAATCCTCATGCCTTCATGCCAATCTAGTTCAATATCTACATCACCTATCTAATGTCGTTAATTTTCTAACATCCTAAGGAAATATAGAAAATGGCATCGAGATCAATTATTTTAGCCATTGCAATGTTGGGTACAGATTGTATGAGGATGGACCATTTTAATGGATCAAACTATGCTCATTGAAAAGACAAATTGTTATTTCTCCTCACCACCATGAAGATCGCATACATTCTTGAGCTAAAATTGCCATCAATAGCAAATCCTTAATCGAATGAAATCACGAAAATCACAAATGCTCATAAGAAGCTTAAGGAAGATACATTACTTTGCCATGGCCACATCATGTATTCACTTTTAGATTGTCTTTATGATCTCTACACACCAATGATGTCACCCTTGGAGATTTGGATTGCCTTAGAGAAGAAATATACGATAAAGAAAGTGCAAGCAAATTCCTTATCATGAAATTTTTTGAATTTTCTATGATTGATAGCCATTTAGTGTTGGATCAAGTACATGAACTCCAAATTTTTGTCCCTAAGTTAAGAGATTTGAAAGTGGAAATTTTAGAATTATTTCATGTAAGAGCAATAATTGCAAAATTAACTTTCATATGGAATAATTATCATAAGAAACTTTTACACATGATGAAGCCTTTGACTTTGAAACAACTTCACACATATCTACGAATCAAGAAGACTATGCATATTTGGGAACAAAAGATAAGTGGAGATCTAAAACCAAAGGTGAATTTTGTCAAAGGCAAAGGAAGTAAGTAACGGAAGAACATCAATGCTTCAAATTTTAGCTTTGATAAGGGAAACAAGAAGGACTCTTTGAAGTGCTATAATTATGACAAAACTAGACACTTCAAACAAGACTATTTCAAAAAGAAGAAATCGGATCACAGAAAGGCTCATCAAGTAAATGTAGTAGAAGCCAACATAGCAAATTAAATAGCCATGGTATCAGACATGCAAATTAGCATGGTTATGGAAGTTAAATGGCAACCATAGAGAATTCTAATGATTGGTGGCATGATTTTGGGGCTTCAGTACATGTTTGCAATGATAGAGCACCATTTAAGACATATGAAGTGCTAACCAATGATTCATAAGTCATGAAGGGAAGTCATAAGATATCATAATTCTTGGCAAAGGAATTATGGAACTTCAGTTTTCGTCTAGAAAGAAGATGACCCTAATCAATGTACTACATGCTCTAGAGATAAAAAAGAATCTTGTTTTGGCATATTTATTGTGTAAAAGGGGGATTGAAACTGTATTTGATTCCAATAGGCTTGTATTGACTAAGAGGGGACATTTTATTTGGAAAAGGTACGCATGTGATGGAACATTTAAACCCAATGTCAATAAAATGCTATTATTTATGTATATATGATTGATCATGTGTGTGTTTGTCATAAGCAATTAGGACATATTAATTTCAATACTTTAAAATTCATGACAAAAAATGGTTTGATCACATGCAATGATTTTCTTCATGACAAATGTGAAATTTACATTCTAGCAAAAATGACTAAGAAATTTTTTTTCTAAAAATGTAATATGTAATGGACTTTTTCATGTTGTGCATAGTCATATTGGTAAATTAAATGGCATATTAACTATGGGAGGTAATAAATGCTTCACTATATTTATTGATGGATTTTCTTGCTATACACATGTCTACTTAATTAAAAATAAAGATGATGCATTTGTCATGTTTAAAGCTTTTAAATCTTTTGTTGGAAATTAAACTAACAAGAGGATCAAGTGCTCTGAAGCGATAGGGGAGGCAAATATTTTTTGCATAATTTCACTATCTATTATGAAGAGCAAGGGACTGTGCATCAATCTAATGCTCTATATACTCATATAGCAATTTGATGTACATGTTAATTTTGGTATAAACTTGATTGGAGTCAATGAGACTAAGAAGTTCTTATCTTCGAGTTCCAAGATGAAAGGCTTAGGTGAGGTGGATACTATTCTTGGTATCAAGGTGAAAAAGCATGCAAATGGGTGGCATTGAGTCAATCCCATTATGTCAAGAAAATGCTTGAGAAATACAAGTATTTAATGATTAAAGAGTATGACACTCCTTATGATGCCTCTTCTCATCTTGTTGGAAATACTAAATGAGTGGTGGCACAATTGGAATATGTGAATTCCATTGGAAGTCTCATGTATGCTATGCATTGCACCAGGCCTAACATATCTTTTATAGTGTTCAAGCTTTCTTAATTTACTTACAAACTTAAAAATCAACATTAGGTGAAGTCAAGCAGGTCTTCGATTATTTGAAGAAGACAATTGACTCTAGTTTGTTCTATAATGGATATGCCAAGTGCTTGAAGAATGCTCTAACACTAATTGGGTTTCTAGATTAGGAGACATGAAGTCTATGACCAGATGGATTTTCATGTTAAGCATAGAAGCCGTGTCTTAGACAAGTAAGAAAAAAACTTGCATTATTTGGTTCACCATGGAAGCTAAGTTTGTGGCTTTAGATGTTGCATGCCAAGAGGTAGAGTGGCTGTGTAACTTGTTACTAAATATAAGTTAATGGCCACAGCCGATGCTGCCTGTCTCTTTGAGATGTGACCGTTAGGCTAAGTTGTCTACAACCTACAGTTGTATGTATAATGAAAGCTCTAGAATAATAAGCCTAAAGCATGGTAGCCTTTATAGTTTGATCTTTGATGGAATTATCACCATTGATTTGTAAGATCCATTGTAAACTTACCTAATTCTTTTACAACAAGGTTGCCAAACCCTTTTTTACAAGCCACTAACATTGGGAACCTTAGGTAGATAAAAATTCTATTTTCAAGGTTTAATGGGATAAACAAGTTGCTACTTATAACAGAGTTTACACTAGCGGAGGTTTCATACATTTATTTTCTAACAAAATCTAGTGCATGTCTACTATGACTAACGAAGATGAGCATATTGCTCTTAATGAGACGTGATTTATCATTTGGCACTATGGCGCTTGTATGACTGGGTGTGGCTGGAGTCTCACCTATATAAGTATATGGAATGGTGCTACTCCTAATAAGAAGTTTAGGGTTAACTCTTATAAATACTCATGAATCAAGATGGATCACATGACCATTTAAGTAATTGATATCTTAATACATTGGTCTTGGTAGGCAGGACACAATATGTGTAGGGTATGTCTATTTCCAACAAAAATATTCATGGTTTAAGCTACATGCACCATCAATATTTGTTAGAGGCCTGATATCATTCTGCTAATTAATGATTAGCCCTAATGACACCATCTTATATTCACATTGTTGTCACATATGGTGGTATTAGAAATATCGCAATCTAGTGGAGGATGTTAGATCAATAGTGATGTTTCCAAATTGAAAGAGGAATTTGAATTTGAAAGGTTATGAAAACTTGAAACCTTTCATGCAAACTTTTTCATCATCTATATATATCAAGAGATTTCAAGTTATAAATATCAAAAAAGAATTCCATTTTTTTTTGCACCTTAACTATTACTATTATCTTTATTCTTCTATTTTATTTATCATACATATAAGTCTACATAGAATCTAATTGAAGGAAATTCTATTGTTTGTCGACTTAGGAATTCAGGTGGCCAGTTGAATCCTCAGGGAGAATTGCTAGAAACCCATAGGTGTTCTCATCAAGTGTAGGGGTAATAGCTCCTTTGGTTAGTGAAATCCTCACACCTCCCTACCAATCTAGTTCAATATCTACATTGCCTATCCAGTTCCATTAATTTTTTAACAAGTTCCATTCCTAGGAGTCACATTTTCTCTTTGAGGGAGTCACATTTTTTCTTTGGGTTTCTATTAAATGAATTGTCCATTAGAAATGGAAATTAATAATGACTTGGCTCTATTTATTTTTTTTTTTGGAAGACATTTTATTTGGGAAATTATCTCATTTGCTTGTGATTATAATTCAAAAAAATTTAAGATAATAGAGAATATTTTATTTATTTAATATTACATGTGGGAAGTCAAGTGGAAAACAACATCCACTTCTATAGAATAGAAATTGTTTTTCGTCACTACTATTGCACCAAGTATTATTTTATTAACCAAAAGGCATATAGGTGGCATAAAGCCCTTTACTTTTATACATATAAATAAGATTATTCTACAATAGATGCCTTTCAACAAAACTATAACATCCTGAAATTTTTAAACTTTATTTAGAATTAAAATGGCTTTTCTAAAAAAAATTGAAAAGAGGGAATCAAAATTTTTATTGAGAATATCAAAACTATAAATTTTAAGTTATGAGAGACCTAGAAATAGTGGAAATTGATTATATGAATTTTAGAAAATCCTTTGAAAATCAAAGAGTTGACCAAGAATGTTCAAGGAATAAAATTTGTAATTTTAAAATTCTATTCCCCAAAAACTTCAAACAATTTGAAATAAAGGTTATAGATATTGCATAAGTATAAAATTATAATCATTATGAAGGTGTTTAATTTAACTAATTTGTAGTAAAATTTTGTGATTTTTAGAAATTGATAAGGGCGTTAAATTTGAGTTCAAAATGGAAGAAATAAAGAAAAAAGAAAATGGTCAACTTGTAGTTATTGGAAAGTTGACCAAACTTTCCCATTTTACCCATCCTTAGCTGGCTTCACTCTCTTCTTTTAGAGTTGGCTAGATTGCAAGACCATGCAATCTTAATTCTTCAACTTCTCTTCAAAGTTTTCACACTCTCTCTCTCTCTCTTCAGGTGAGCCCTTAGTCTTGCTTGTTATTTTCTCCAATTTTTACCACTAAATCCTCTCTTCTTCCTCTTTATTTTGACATTAAAATCATACTAATTCACTAAGTATAACTTAAGTTAGGAATTTTTGAAGTTTTCTATCACTATTTATGATATTGTTCAACCTATGAAGTAAATCAATTTTTCTGACATTTTAAAGCTCAAATCTATGAGATATAGCTTTATTCATAATAAAGGAATCATAATTTAATCATATATGATTAGTTGATGAGAGAAACCTATTGAAAAAGGATTAAAAGCTAATATGCTCTTATTTTTCATTTTGAAGAGTATAGAAGATTTTGGCAAAATAGTTGTAGTTTCTTGTTGTTGATGGCAAAATGAGGGAAGGGAGTAGAAGTTCCATATTGATGAGAAGTTGGGTGACCTTATGCCTTATAAGGTGAGGGTCCGCCCCTCCTAAATGTGAGGCACCTTTTGGGGAGAAAAAGGGCAATGACCCTCATCCCAAGGGACAAAACCATGAGGGCACACTTAGTGCACCTAATCGCTAAGCCTAGAGCGAATAATACCTTACACGGGGTAGGTTCATTCCGACCATCATCATTTGGCACACCTAGTGGGATTGCCTGGCCTCACCATGCACAAGCCCACCCAACTTGGGGGGCTTATGTTGATGGCAAAATGAAGGAAGGAAGTAAAAGTTCCACTTAATGAAAAGTTAGGTGACCTTGTACCTTAGAAGGTGGGGGTCCACCCCGCCCAAATGTAAGGTACCTTTTGGGGAAAAGGAACGCTATGACCCTCATGCCAAGGGACAAATCATAAGGGCACACCTAATCGCTAAGCCTAGAGCGGACAATATCTCACATAGGGCAGGTTCATTCCAACCATCATCACTTGTGTTCAAGCTATTGAGGTGAGTAATACTTACCATTCTTATAAATTATGACAAGATTCTTACTTGAGATCTATTGATTTGTGGTGCAAGTTAGTAAAAATGGATTTTATGATGATATGATGAAACTTGATGAATAAGTTGATTGTTGAGATATTAATGAGTATGATATTGAAATAGTTGAGTTTGTGTTTGTTCGTGCTTTCAAAAATATGGGATAATAAGATCCTATAGTGTGTCTTTGTGTTGGAAATGAGTTCCTCTATTTTTCTACTATTGATATGAAAAACTTGCTCGTATGAGTTGACTCGCACTATTTTGAACTAAACCTATGATCATGCTCATAAAAATCTAGTAAGTTTCTTGGTCAATTCAAGTTGAACTTTGAACTAGAATTTTACTAGTCGAATCAACCAACCATGCCCTATTTTTCAATTCTAATTACGATTCTGATCACATTTGAAATTAGACTTCCTGAAAGTTTTCAAAATTTAACGAGCAAAATCCCATTTTTAACTATACTTTCCTCAAGTTGAATTGAGACTTTCATAAATAAATTACCAAATTTAATTGCGATCATGCTCGTTTTTCTTCAGCAATTCTACTTGAGATTCTGATCGCACTTTCAATGAAAATTCAATTTGTTTAGTCCCATTTTCCCTTACTTGAAACTACATTCTATTTCTTTGATACAAAACCATCAAAAGTCCAACTAAACATATATGGCAAATGTGATATTCTAAAGGAGTGGTTTATAAACTGACACTAAAGAATACAACAGATGTGCATGCAATAATTTTTAAATAATGAGTTTAGAAGATAATGCAAATATAAGTTGAGAAAGCATTGCAATGGTCGTGAATGACTATGATTGTGGAAGTATGTTTATTGCAAGCATTATGTTGTGTAAAACTTATTGATGTCTATGAGACATGGAATGATATATCATGATATGTGAATAATCATATTATGATTAGTATTTAAAAAGTATCCATATGGAATTGATAAGGCATCCATTATGAGGATGGGTTGATTGCATGATTGGCAGTCTCTAAGACTTGATACGTGAATGATAGAATGTGATGAACAAAAATGAATTGGATTTTGAATCTATGTATTCTAATATGATGAGTGATAATAAGGCTGGCTTGGAAGGAAAAGGTTGGGATGAATGGGATGAGGTTGATCCAAGGTAACAAGGCGAGCTATGTATTTGTATGCATTGTTGTATAGCAAAATAAGGGAAATACTTCTAGCCTTACAATAGCACTAAGTTTCGCAATATTAGGACTTATTGTTTTTTAACAAATTATAAAATTACCTCCTTAATTTTAGAATCTAATCAACCATATTGTCAAAATAGCTTATTTTTCAAAATATAAGAGACAGCAGCACTAAAATTTTTAATGCTATAATAGAAATAGAAATATTTCCCAAAATAAGATAAGAATGGACTAAAAAAAGGTAATCAATGACTTTAATATCCTTATCTCAAAATTAATAAAAATTTATTTAATTTAATGAACTAAGTTAAATATTTTATTAAATAGTTTAATATAATAAAAATATTTATATAATAAATTATTAAATTTTTCATATTTTAAAATTTACTCAAATTTATAATTAAAAATATTTTTCTATAATAAGAACATAACAAATTATTATTTTATAAATAATAAAAACTACTTTATTTCAAAGTCTAGTATCAAAATCATTGTATGAAGAAATTGCGTGAACCTCCTCTCTAATTTTAAAATCTACTCAAGTCTCCCTTAAAACATAAAATAATACTAAATTTAAATCCAATTTTGAATTCTTCATCAAGAAATAATGAGAAAAGATGGCTAGACAATTCAAATCTAGCAATATAAAATATTTTAAGAATGTTGTGATCAAAGATACATATACTTTGATTAAGTTTAAACAGTTAAAATATGATGGATGAATAAGTCATATTTTTATCTAAATGTAATGATTCTTTAACCGTTTGAGTTTACTCAAAGCATATTTTTTATAACAAAATACTTAAAATATTCTATATTATTTTATGTAAATCTATAATCATCTTTTTTTTCATTATTTCATATATGAAAATTTTAAATTTTGGTTTAAATATAATATTTTTTTTATATTTCAAAGAAGATCTAAATAAGTTTTAAAGTTAAAGGAGAAATTCGCGTAAGTTCAATAAACTTAAGCGAATGCCAAACTATTTTTCTCTAAACAAATCAACAAAATATTAACTAACTAAAGAGTGATATAATAGCTTTCGTTTCAACATAGGTATCATTTTCTTATAAATGGACAAGACTTGGATTAGGAACTCACGCAATGCAAGTGAATACATAGATGAATTTAATGCATTTGATTTTATATTTAAGCATTGAAAGTAAAATAAAATAGGTGGATATTATGGTATTATCATGAAAATGGTGTTACCGGTATCTTGCCTCTCCATTTTGGGGAGGCCTTTCAAAGCAAAAGATTCAGATTATGTGTTATTGGTAACACCAGGTTTACCGTAGAATTTCTCAAGTCAATTTTTATTTTATTTATACGAAATTTCCACTACATTATATACACATTGAACATTTTTCTTGTGGAATCAGATGTGTGATGTAGGATAAAGCTTTGTTGTTTGCACCAGTGGATAAGGATTACAGGACTAGTGCAATAGCTTGTCGGAAGTTTAGGAACAAAAAAAACAAGCCTTTATCTTCTTATTTTTTGATCAATATACAATACAATTAGGATAAGGATTTGCGATTAGTTTAGGTAAATCCTAACAATAAAAAACTTGAAAGTTTCGGTAATGGGTCAAAAAAATTTATAAATAGGGTGTTTGGGTCCCTAATGCTATCAATCATTTATACAGTAGAAACATCATTATTCTGAGAGATTGAAAGGCATTAGAAGCTCCTAAACGCAGTGTGAAGAGAAGGCAAAAGTAGCAACCAAGAATCAATAGTTGGAGGGAAATAGTTTAATGTTGCTTCTGCTATAGCTCATATTTTTTATCCTTAAGTGTTTAGAATACACTAACATGTGATATCAGAGCATATTGTATATCTGCTTTGATGTAAAGGTTGCTAGAAAAGTTTTCAAAAAATTACCTTGTTTCTGGTTTATGTAAAAATTTCTTTGTTTTTGAGTTTTGTGTTGAGAAATTATCAAGATTAAAGATTTCTAACCTTTCTGTAATTGAAAGCAATCGATCAGACGTCAAAACCACTGGAAATCGATCAAGTCAAAATTTGGGTTTGTCGGATCTGTTTTGGGTTAAGATGACCCGGACAAAGGTAAGAAACAACATAAACAACACGTCGTTCTTTTGTTAAGTGAAACATGTCATTTTGAGGCATGGTCCAAGCTGCCATTTTGGGAAATGCAGCACCATTTTGTTCAGGACCAAAATGACATGTCGTTTTGTTAGCCTGAAAAAAAAATTCATTTTTCTGGAATTTTATTTTGGGTATTTTTTTGAAAATTTTTTTCATAAATTTTATTTTTATGAAAGATTTCATTAATATTCATAAATTTTGTTTATTGTGAATATTATAATTTCCA
>JANHAO010008855.1:0-18894 GCA_026873985.1 Saraca asoca | reverse complement strand
GTTTCTATTTTTGCATGTTTAGCTTAGCTTAGTTTCTGTCCAAACCAATCCCCCCAATTGCATCTCCTAACTAGATTGATAACATTCATAAATGGTCTTTGGGTTCGACTTGGTGTTGCTCTATGCTACAAGTAGAGTAGAGTAATCCGATTTTATAAATTACTAATTTGGCGGCCTTGACAAGCGCGATCAATAAGCTCTTAGCTTGGGAGAAGGACAAGAAAAAGCTTGAGCAGTCAACTTGCTTATTGATCCTCCAGCTTGTTAGAGTTTAACTCCTAGAAGCCAACTTTCCTCTTAAGATATGATAGTTGTAGACTTGTTTTAATCTATATTCTTGAATCTTCATGTGTACATTTACCTCATTGAAAAAGGTTTTTAATGAATTTTTTCATATTTCTTTACTTTTCCAAGCGTATCATGTTGGATGTTCTAAATATTGTAAAGGATAATATGCAAGCTATCATGAATAGATTTTTGCAAATCACAGCTAAATAAATAATAATTAAGTTGAATGACCAATTGGTCATATTAATTCATGTTAGTTGTCAATGAATTTGAGAAATGCCTTGATTGGTAATGAATTTGAGCACCGGAATAGCTTAGTTGACATGCATAGAGTATCCAAATAGGTCGCATGAAAGCTACGCCTTAATTAGCATAAGTTGAATACTTTGACAGGTCACATGAGAGTTGCGCCTTAATTAGCATAAGTTGAATGCTTTGATAGGTTATATAAGAGTTGCACCTTTGAATGATAGGTCGCATGCATTCAATGCCGAATAATGGGTCATATGCATGCATTAGTGAGATAGTAGGTCGCATGCATATGGTGTTGATAAATAGGTTGTATGCATGCATTGGCAAGATAATAGATCGCATGCATACGGTGTCGAGAAGTAGGTCATATGCATGCATTTGTCAGATGGTAGGTCATATGCATACGGTGTCAAAAAGTAGGTTGTATGCATGCATTTGTCAACTAATAGATCGCAAAGGTGTGCCTTTATGGGCAATGAATTTTAGTGCCTTAGCTGGCCTAAACTTGAACTGACAATAAATTTATTTTAACACCTTAGTGCTTTAGCTGGCCTTATGCAGCAGCTAGCAATGAATTTATTTTAGCACCTTAGTGCCTCAATTGGCAATGAATTTATTTTAGCATCTTAGTGCCTTAACTGACTTAGAACCTCAACTGACAATGAATTTATTTTAGCACCTTATACTATTAGATCGCACCATAACAATTTTATTACTTAGTGGCACAACAATCTTGTTACTCAGTGTCACAGCAATCTCGTTGCTCAGTGCCACAACAATCTTATTGCTCGATCAGTGCCACAATAATATCGTTACTCAGTGCCATAGCAATGCTCAGTGCCACAGTAATGTTGTTCCTTGGTGCCACAACAATGTTGTTGCTCGGTGCCACAACAATCTTGTTGATCAGTTTCACAGTGATCTCATTGCTTAGTGCCACAACAATCTCATTGCTCAGTGTCATAGCAATCTCATTGCTTAGTGCCACAACAATCTTGTTGCTCAGTAGACTTGAGTCCTAGCTTTGGCTCCTTTAATTAGGATTAGAAGATTAAGATGACATTTAATGAAAATATGGCTCCAAATGTCCTGTATTTTGAGCTCATGGAACTTTGGTTCCAATTATTGAGTGATATGCTCTATTCACATGTCTTCCTTGGTGATGTTCGGGCCTTCTCAACCCAGACCTAGTGTCCCATTACTAACCTTTCGAGCTTGGGGAGAATAGGGTGTAGTATAGGGTTATTGATAATGTAGTCTGAATTCTGATCTTCTTGTATAATGCTTTGCTAAAAACTAGTAAACACAGACATAAAAATGTGAGGAGAAACTTTGGTGCTTTTATTAGTTTCTGATTAACATTACAAAGTTTGAAGTACTAGAGTTGTTGTTGTTGTAGTTGCTGGGGCTACTGAGGTCATTGTGCAAGTTGTATCACATAGTCTCTTAAACGACCTCTTTTAATCAAATCTTCAATCGCATCTTTGAGTGCCTGGCATTCTAAAGCATTGTGCCTGACCTCATTGTGGTAGGCATAAAACCTATTTATGTCCTTGAGCCTGTTGGGGCCTCTCAAAGGTTTGGGTTTTCTGAAGTCTTCTTTATCTCTTTCTGTTGCAAAATATCCTATCTTGAGTGTCAAATAGAATGCCGTAATTATCATGGTGACCTTGATGTTGAGGTCGCTCAGTCCTGGCCTTCTTTATAGGCTGATTATTAGAGTCATTCTTCTAACAGTCCTTGCCATTTGTGTCACAGCTCCTTTTTTTGTTCTGATCGGAGTTGCTCGCATTTTCCTTATGATTAGTCTTCTTCAGGCCAAAGGTCTCCTCCCACTTGATTTGTTTGACAACTCATTCATAGAACTCATCTAGGTCCCTTACTGGACACTTGCATATGTTTCTATATAGCTTTCCATCTTTGTGGAGTCTCACTAAGATCGCTGTCAAGACATTTTCATTAAAAGGGTTCTCCACAATATTTACCTCGCATCTAAATCGAGTGATGTAGTCTTTTAATGATTCATCCTTTCATTGAAAGACCATTGTGAGGTGGCAATGCTTTATACTGGTTGATGAATCTTTTCTAGCACTTTTCTCGTCTATTAATGTTGTGAGCTGAGAGATTCTTAAACCATATTCAAGGTATGTCTCTTAATGTAGCTAGGAAGACACAACACTTGACCAGTGGATTGGTCGTCTGGAGATCCATTTGAACATTGAACAAATCCAGGTGGTCATATGGATCACTATCCCCATTGTATGATGGGATTGTGGGGATTTTAAACTTGCGAGGGAGAGGTTCTATCTCAACTTCTCTAGTGAATGGCATCCTCTCCTTGTATTGGTCTTGGTTATTCTAAGATCGAGGGTACTCCTTTAATTATTTTATCCTCTGTAGCAGCTTTTCTATCATTGGGTTTTGTGTCTTGAATCTCTGGTTGGAAGTTTGTTGGCTCTTTTCTTTTTCCTTGGTCGTGGGAGTAGCGACCTGAGGTATGTCCCTGACTAGACCTATTTGAGCCTTTTGCTTGATGCGAGCTCTCATGTCGCAAACCATTATCAGTTTCATGAGCTCGACGAACATCCGATTTTGTTTGTGAGTGGGCGAAGTGAGTTAAATTAGCATGCCGAGGTTCTCTTTTGGATGTAGTAGCTTGAACTTGCTTTTGCATGCATAGGGCCTGCGCCTGTGTTAGCACCCTAACCCTCTCAGTTAGTTCTTTCACTATGTTCTCAAACATTTTCTGACGTTGGTGTCACGTTTGCATTTTGTCAGTCTTGGAAACAATAATAGTAGGTTGGCGATGGTCCATGGGGGGCAAGCCTATGGTGATACCTAAAGTAGGGATAACGGAAGTGTTCGCCGTAGGAAGGGTTAGTTCCCTCTGCTGTTTTGCGTGACTTTTTGGTTGGTTAGCTAAAGTGTTTGAACTTCTAATGGTTCTTTCTCTAGCCATCACAGTTGTACAGAAAATATATTAGGATACATAGTGGGCCCTCCTTCTAGTGCCAAAATTTGATGGTGGAATCCGGTTGATCAAGAAAGTGTAGAAACTGAATCTAGCCAAACAAAAGGTTCAGTGAACCCTAAATGACAATCTGGTGAGTGTAAAAGAGAGAGAAGGAGATGGAGAGAGAGGAAGAATAGGGAGAGGAGACATCGGGAGTTTTAACGTGATTTGACTAAAGTCGATTGTCGACCCTTATGTTCACAATAGTATTATTTCTCAGAGAATTTGCTAAGTTTAATGTTTTTTTATAGTGGGTTCTCTCTGGAATCAACCTCTATTTGCACAATAATCTCAACCTCTAATTATATTTGTTAGGGTGTATAATCTTAGTATGTTTTAGAAAAAGAGAATAATAAACTAATTGCAAGTTAGTTTTTATAAGTTGACGTATCCAAGTTGACCATGTAAATTGATATCTGCAAGTTGGTCCCGCCTTGGGTTTAACCGCAGTAAATTTTCTGGAAGATGACTAAGGTGACATGTTTTGACCAGTGAGCTAGAGTTCATTGTCCATTGACCTAGAGTTATTGCCTTTATCTTGCGATCCGAGCTCTTGTCTGATAATTTGGTGCCTTTGTCCAGCAACCTTAGTTTTGAACGAGTTAAACTTGTCCATTAGATTTTTGCTAACTCATTTTGTATGGTTTCAAAAATACCCATAACAACCACCAACTCTCTTCATCCCTCTAAAAATGGATCACGTTCTTCTGATGACTATGAATTGTCAAATACCAATAAAGAAGTCTCCTGAGAAGTCCAAAATATTTTGCTCAAGTGACAACAATTGATAACTACTACAATATCAACAATAATAAAAGAAAGAACAAAGATTCACAACATTCAAATTCAAATATTTGAAACTTAAAACAGAAAAAAAAGGGGCAATTTTGACTTAGAGGGCAGTCTTATTAAATTATGAATAATATATCAATGTACTTGGATGTAGTAATATTTAATATTATTATAAAACCTTTTTTTATATGTATTAAGTAATTTATCACTTATATTATTATAAAAAAATATGAGTAATGTGTAAAATTGATATAAATAAATAAATTTACAGTAATTTTATGTAAATGTTGTTATTATTATTATTTATTTATTTTTTCCTTAAGAGGTTGAGATTTTGTATTGACATGAAAATGAATCAAATGAAATAACACAAATCTCAATTGAGTACAAAATAAGAAATACCAAAATAGAAACTATTCATATTTTAAAAATAGAGCACTCTATATAAAATTATCAAAATTTGAGTGCTGATTTTCTATAACCAATAAAATATTTTAATAATTAATTATAAATAATAAATTTAATTAAATAAAATTATTTTAAATGATTTTTTATTAAAATTATAAAAAATATTTATATTTATATCTATATTATCTTTTTTTTCTTTTATCATCGTTATTCTTACTTTAATAATAATAATAAAATCATCTTTTTTTTTTCTACCCTTAACCCAAATCATAATTACCGTCAATTCTTTTCATCCCTCTAAAAATGGATCTCGTTCTTTTGATGACTCTGAACTGTCAAATGCCAATAAAGCAGTCTCCTGGGAAGTCCAAAATATTTTGCTCAGGTGACAATAATTGATAACTACCACAATATCAACTATAATAAAAGAAAGAAAGAAAGAAGATTCACAATATTCAAATACAAATTTTTGAAACTTAAAAAAAAGGGGGGCGATTTTAACTTAGAGGGCAGTCTTATTAAATTACGATTAATATATGTACAGTAATATTTTATATTATTATAAAACTTTTTTTATGTATATTAAGTAATTTATCATTTCTATTATTATAAAGAAATATGACTAACGTGTAAAATTGATAAAAATAAATAAATTAACAGTAATTTTGTGCAAATATTATCATTATTTATTTTTTCTTATAAGGTTGAGATTTTGTATTGACATGAAAATAAATTAAATGCAATAACACTAATCTCAATTGAGTACAAAATAAGAAATATCAAAATAGAAACTATTCATATTTTAAAAGTAGACCACTATGTATAAAATTATCAAAATTTGAATGCTGAAATAATTTAATAATTAATTATAGATAATAAATTTAATTAAATAAAAAATTATTTTAAGTAATATTTTATTAAAATTATAGGAAAATATTTATATTTGTATATATATATTATCATTGTTGTTACTTTAATAATAATATATTTTTTCTTTTTTATTATTTTTTAATAATTGAATATTAAAAATTAAATTTTTTATATATTATTTAAATAAAATAAATTATATATAATTAATTATTAAAATATATTATAAAATATAAAATAATTATATATAATTAATTATTAATAATACTGCTACGTTTAAACGCGCGTGGGTTGAAGAATCAATTAAAGTCTGCCTCGAGAAAAGGACTGACGGGGCGGAGACATTAAGGAGACCCATATGCTCTGAACATGGCCAATGGCCAGCTCCACAAGGACACTTAATTGCATATGCATAAAAGGCCAGTGGTTTAAACGCAATGGCAAGTGTTAGTTGCAGACTTGCGGTCGTTTTTATTTATTTAATTTATTATATTTCATGAAATTTAATTTTAAACTATTTTTTTTACTGATTTAGATATTATATTTTTGTAAATTTTGTTAAATACAGAAAAAAATACTTAAAGATTCGTTAACTGCCAAATTAGTCCCCTTAATTTTAAAATCTTATAAATTATTCTCTTTAACTTAAAATAAATTATAAATTACTTTCTTTAAAATTTGAAAAAATTATAAAAATATTAATTATCCAATAATTTTGATTTTAAACTAATCAATATATTACATATATTTTATTAAGAAACCTGTTCATCATCTATAAAATATGAAATTTGAATTAAATATTTTTCTTCATCATTAAAATATTATTTTATGATATAAATTTTGAAAATAGTTAAATTTATAACTAGCTTAGTGCATAGTTATGCCTTTAGGAGAAGAAATAATTAATATCTTGATAATATATATATATATATATATATACACACACAACATATTTATTGACATATGATTAAAAATAATAATCAATTAATATTTTTTATAATTTAAGAAGATAATTTATAATTTATTTAAAATTTAAGAATTTATAGATTTTTAAAATTTAGGGTAGTCAGCTGTTATTTAACGAAACTTTAAGGAATAACTTTTATTTTTTTCTCAATATATTGTCATAAGATAAATGAATAAAAGTAAATATAACTATTTTTAGTGAAAATACATTTATTTCTTGGAATAGACCGCCAGACCCTATGATCTGTCAAGAATTAATGAATGTTGACCCTCTCTTCTTTCAATGAGTCTCAACGGCTTTGCGGGGAGCAATTGCTCAGATCCAAAAAGACAATTCAAATAATCAAGAACTCATTAATTATAATTTTATTAAAAATGTTTAAAACATTTCAGAAACTTTCACTTTTAATAAAAGGCAACACAGAAAAATCATCTATCTACCCCTGTAGTATTTATAATTTAATAATTTTTTAATCCTTCTTTATATATTTATTTTAAACAATCAATAAAAATTAATGAGATAATTCTTATTAGGATCTTTGGTGGTATAATACGTGGATTTTAATACTTTTCTCTTTCAGTGACTGAGAGATTTTTAATTGTATTTATTATATTTAGATTATGTACATTAAATCAATAATTACGAAAGGAGTAAACCATTAAATAAAGAAAAGAGAATGATTTAATGTATAATATAAAATTATGTATCTCTCTTTTGATTTGTTTTAATACAAACAGTTAAATGCACTTAGTGCAACTAATAACTTCTCCTCAATGACTTGGATATGATTTCATGACGTTGTAAGATACATTTTACAGGATAACGTGGATCACCACAATTATTGATAAGAAAATTAATGACTTGGAGTTTAACAAATAACAAATAATTGAAAAAATAATTTTTAAATTTACAATTATTCATTTTGTTAATTTTCTTATCAATAACTATGATTATCTACCTTATTCTATAAAATGCATCTTGCACTTTAAAAAATTAGAAATATATTTTTATTGACTTTTAATTGAAATATCATAGTTGCTTGAGTTTCTACACTCATAATTTTTCATAATTTTTTTCTCTTATCAGCAATATTCTATATCAATCTCTTACAATTTTAACAATCACAACGGAATCATATCCAGTAATAAATATAATTCTAGCCTAAGTATATTAAAACCCATCTTAATTTTAATAGATTATGTGAAAACTTATGCAGAGTTTTAATTCTAACATTTGAATCATGTGTCAACCATTAAATTGATACGTCAAAGATTAGAAAGGCATTGTATTAGTACTGAAAGATATTTTAATATTAATTTTATAAATTTTACAACAATTTAATATTATTATATCTATTAAAATTGTGCATATGGCATATGTTTAATAAATTTTGGTTGACACAAAAATGAAATTCCATGATAGAATTATTATTAAAAATGGTTAGGGATAGCAATTTGTTTGAAATTTTAAAATCTCAAATCCCTTTTTCGTGACAAAATTCATGAATCATAATTCCTTAATTCTTCATATTTTCTATAAACTCTCGGCTTAGCTTACATGAGCATTTTCAAATAATGAATATATTATAATAAAATAAAATTAAAATTTTAAGTGAAAATGACTATACGTGATAAATTTAGTGAAGTAGTATTAAAATATTGACATAAAATTTTTAAAATTGATATTAAAACATGTTTTAGTACTATTATTTTTTTATGTTAATTTTTGGAATATTTTAGATAAATTTGGTAATTTACTCTTGAATTATCTAAGTTGTATCTTTTTCCAATCGATGCACCATCTATGGATTCGAGTTGAGCGAAAAGTCCATACATATATAGTAGGAAGCTGTCCCTTTCTCTTTCTTCTTTTAGGAAGCGTGTAGGCATCTCAGCGTTTTATATCACTGTCAGCCACTTTTTCCAAAAGAGCTTAAAAGATATTTGTAAATATCTTCTTGGAATTCCATTAAAATTTAGGGTTCAACCTTAGATATTTGCGATTAATTTCCCTTTCAACGGTCCCCATTGTTTACTTTTGCGTTGGCACATAGTTATCACATTCAACTATCTTCTATTTTAAATGATCCCACTATTAAAGTAAATGAAACAAATAATAAAAGGAGTCAGGGCAGTCGTTGAAATGAAGACTTACAAATGTTGACTTTAACTTGAATATGATTTCTGATTTTTTAATAATTAAAATTTAAGAGTTACAAATGTTTTTCTCCCATTTCATTTTCCTTTATCAAGATGTAGTTGCTCTTAATACAATAAATTTATATTTTTCGGACCTACGAAATAAGAAAATAAGTAATTAGAATTAGGATTTAAGAGAGTATTTCAACGGTTAAATTAATAATCTTATGAGAAAATATAAAAATTAAGAATGAGAGTGAAGATCTTATCAAGGATGTATACCTTAATTTTTATAAAAAATGATGCATAAATTAATGTTTTAGAGTTGAGTCAATTTAACCAATCATTAGTCCAGTCGAACAGTCATGGCAACAGTTAAGATCTAAAGTAGTTTTAGATTGCTACTTTCAAGTGACCTGTTCATTACAAACTGTTGTAAGTCACTGTAGTGAACCTGAACCCATTTGATTATCTTTTGGATTACCTGATTAGTTATAATTCAAGATATGTTTATTTTAAGCTGTGCCATAATCCAAGATTAAATATTTCTCTTTTTAAGTATAGTTAAAAAAAAGGAAAGAATTTTAGTTTGAATCCAATATCTAAGAAAATTTTCCTAAAATAAACTTAGAAGGCCGCATGGATAAGTTTCAGCTGTTGGACCCTTATTCGGCCTATTCTAGATCCAAAATCGAAAGATATTTTTAATCTCGACCATGGATGATTATGTAGTCAAAGTCTTTCAGGTCAGCTTGCCGTTTCATTTTTCTAGTCAAAAAATGTCTTGCAGTTATTAGTGTGCTAGCCTCATTTTCTTTCAAGCCATTAAATGAGAGTGGTTAGGGGGATTTTTTTCAGATCCTTCGGCTAGATCAAGCTGGGTCTATTTAAGGCACGGGGAGTCCTATTCTTCCCTCAGAGAGTGACCGAATGGATGTTTCAGATAATCCTCCTGATTTTCTGATACTCCACCTTCTAGGTGAGGCATGTATGGTCTATTGCATAAAAAGCTTCAAAGTCAACACTTATCTGGTAATGTGGAGAGATCTCATACAGATCTTGGATTATGTCCTCATGGTTGTAAGGTTTCTCCTTTTCAGCCACAATGGTAGGCTTTCCCGGACTTCTCAGTTTTGAGAGTCATGTTGAGGAAGAGCTTGCTGCTAAGGAAGGGGTTGGAAGAAGAAAGTTGGGGACTTAAGTGAGTTAGCGAGCTTCCAATCGGCAAGGGTTCGTCTCCTGGTGGCTAGCCCTTTGATTGGTGGGAGCTTTCCCTTTGTGCGTCAATCCTTCTACTAGAAGAACTAGCTATAGCTTTCTTTGACTTATATTTTGACTCTTTCTGATGTAAATGTACCTCGCTAAGGCTTTTTGATGAATAAAATTTTCTTCTTTTTCTTCAAGTATTTGGTTGTTTGTCCTGCATTCTCAAACGATAAATGTTAAATCTGCTCATAAAAATAACTAAATAGCTAATCGATAATGCTTTTTGATCAAAAGATAAATTTGGGGTAAATATATTGAAAGTGAGCAATATATGGGTAGGCCGCATGGCACTAAAGCTTATAGTAGCATGAGAGCTATAAAATTTTGATCGCATGTAAGTTGCGAAATTTTGATAGCATGAAAATTGCAAAATTCAGGTGGCATGCATATGGTAGCTAAGAAAGTTGCTTGTATGCATGGTAAGATCGCTGCATGCATGTGGTGGCTAAGAAAGTTACTCACATGCACGAGCATTAAGTTGCACATATGGGTGGCTAAGAAAGTTGCTCGCATGTATGGTAAGATTGCAACGCACGGTGGCTAAGAAAGTTACTTATATGCACGAGCTAAAGTTCACATGCACACGGTGGCTAAGAAAGTTCCTCATATGCATGGTAAGATCTTTGCATGCATGCAGTGTCTAAGAAAGTTGCTCGCATGCACGAGCTTTAAGTTGCACACATGCAGTGGCTAAGAAAGTTGCTTACATATATGGTAAGATCGTAACACATAGTGGCTAAGAAAGTTGCTTATACATACGGTAAGGTTACTGTGTGCACACGATGGCTAAGAAAGTTACTCATATGCATGGTAAGATCGCAATGCACAGTGGCTAAGAAAGTTGTTCGTATGTGTGGTAAGGTCGCTGCATGCACACGATGGCTAAAAAAGTGGCTCGTATGCGCGAGCTTTAGATCGCATGAAAGCTGTGAAAACTTGATCACTATGCACACACGGTGGCTAAGAAAGTTGCTCATATGCATGATAAGATTGCAAAGCGTGGTGGCTAAGAAAGTTGCTCGTACGTGCGGTAAGGTCATTGTACGCACACGGTGGCTAAGAAAGTGGCTCGTATGAGTGAGCTTTAGATCGCATAAAAGCTACGAAAACTTGATCGCATGGAAGTTGTGAATACTTGATCACATGTAAACTGCGAATACTTGATAGCATGGAAGTTGTGAATACTTGATTGCATGGAAGCTGTGAATGCTTGATCACATTGATGTGATGCTCAATCATAACTTGAGACTTAATTTGCAAAGTGTTCACTTCTTAGAATCTTGTGACCAAATTAAACGTTTTCCAGAATTTTTTAGGAGAATCTACATGAACCAACCTACATGAAATTCGGACCAATTTTGTATATCATATTATAAGTTCAATATATGGTCTTTACTATAGCCGGCTGCTCCTGCTCGGGGTTTTACTGAGGTCGGGGAGGCTACTACACTGTAGGTCATAGTACGTACTCTCTTAAGTGCCCTTTCCTAATTAGATCTTCGATGGTATCTTTGAAAGCTCGGCAATCTAAAGTGTTATGTCTCACATCATTGTGATATGCATAGAACTTGTTTGTATTTCTGCCTGCATGAGGCACTCACAATGGAGTGGGAGTCCCGAAGTTTTCTCTATTCCTTTCTGTTGCATAAATTCTATCAGGAGTATCTGATAAGACGTTGTAATACTCGTGGTGAACCAATTGTTAAGGTCGCTTGGCCTTAGCCTTTTTTGCAAGCTGGGGGTTGGAGCCACTCTTTGCATTTTCACGACTATTCTTCCTCTTACTTTGACCTGGGCCATCTAGTTCGAGCTTTTTCACACCAAATGTCTCCTCCCACCTAATTTGTTTGGTAGCTTGATCATAGAATTCTCCCAGGTCTGCTACCGGGGATTTGTATATACTTTTATACAACTTGCCATCTTTGCGGAGCCCAGTAAATATTGCCGTCAAGATGCTCTCGTCAGACGGGCTCTCCACATTGTCAATCTCATGCCAAAAATGAGCAAAGTAGTCTTTCAAAGACTTGTGCTTGTGCTGAAAGATTATGGCGAGATGACAGGGGGCGCGAGCTACTTCCTTAGCGCACTATAGTGGTTGAGAAATTTTTGCTAACATTCCTCCCAGCTGTTAATACTGTGGGCTAGGAGGTTCCTAAACCAAGCTTGGAGGGCGTCTCCCAATGTAATGGGAAAGACACAACACTTGATTAGAGAATTACTTGTCCGAAGATTCATCTGATCGTTGAATATGTGTAAGTGATTACGTGGGTCGTTGTCTCCATTGTATAGTGAGAAGGTAGGAATTTTGAGTTTCTATAGGAGGGGCTCCATTTCAATCTTCCTGAAAAGGGAGTTCGTTGCTTGGTATGACTCTGGTCACCTCGAGCACAGGGGTGTGCCTCTAGTTGCTTCACCTATTGAACAACTCTTCCACCAACAATGGCAATCCTTCAGACTTCTGGCTAGAATCCTGGTGGCTTCTCGCATCCTTCTCATTGTGTGAGGGACGATCTATAACGTGCTCACGACTAGTTCTATTCAAAGTTCCAACTCATTGTTGCTGGAAGACATTTCTAGGTGCGATGACTTTAGCCTGTCTTTGCACCCCTTGAGTTTGTGCTTGGGCTAGCATTTGGAATGCTTTAGCCATTCTCCTCATTGAACCTTCAAATGCTTCCCAGCATTGGCACCATGCTTGGGCTTCATTGGTCTTAAAGGCAGTGACAACAGGTTGGCAGTGAACTGGGGAGGCCAAACGATCGACAGTTCTAGCAGTAGAGGAGCTTGCAGTATGACCTTTTAGTCGGTTGAGGATAACATCCGACTTCTTGATGGCCTTTCCTCTCGCCATTATGGCTGCACAAAACCACCTAGAGAAATAGAGAAATAGAGAAATAACAAGAGAAAAGAAGGGTTCCACTGGGCATGCCAAGATGTTGACAGTGGATTTTGGTTAAATCCATATCCAGCCAATAGAGGGGGTTCTTGCGAGACATAAGTTGTTTCTCGATTGTTGAGGCTGTAGAAAGGTGTGGAATAGCTTGAAGAAGGAGGAGATGAAAGAAACATACAGAGGTTTAACATGATTTGGCCAAATCTGGACGGCACCGAATCTTACGTTCACGAAGATGTTTTATTATATCGAAAGAGTTTTTATAGAGCTTTGACTATGGTTTCTGACAGAGTTTTTGCCAGTGTTCTATCTATCTCCATTCTTTTTACAATGGCTCTATCCTTCCATTTATAGAAGCATGGAGGGATACAAATGGAACTAAATAAACTGTACATCTATTACATCAAATATTAAATGTACAAGATTATCTAGGATACTATAGACTGACTTTCACAGGTTGTTTTCTACGTGTGGGGCCCAATGGTTGTATTTTGCAAAATGGTAGTGCAAGTTGTCTACTGGCCTGATGCTTGATCTCAGTGAACTTCTAGCTGGGTAAGGCTTTGTCCTAGTGAGCTCGAGCTTGTATACTAGGACTGCCGCTAATTCGTGACCTCAAGCTCGTTCAGCCAGCGAGCTTGGGTCCTAAGTGAGTTGAGGTCTTCTGCGCAGCGACCTCGTGGTTTGGTGAACTCATCTCTTTGTCAGACTTAGCTCTTTCTGGGCTTTTGTCAGCCCACTTCGTAGTGCTGAATTCTGCTGATAACACCATCAAAGAGCAGTCATTGAAAATTCTCGAGTAAAGGACTGGAGTCATCATAAGCTGAAATTCTGTTACAGTCAGAGAATCAAAAGCATTGAGCAGGATGGTCAGGTAATCCTAAACTTATTTAATTTTCTATATTTTATTATATTCAATTACATGATCAATTGGTCTAGTATTCTCTATAAATTTTTCAACAATTGGTGTCAGAATAGGTAAATCATGTGATTATAACTAGTGGAATGCAGTTTATGAATTATATGAACTGGATGATTTTAAATGCCAGAATTGCTATGAATTGCAAATTATATTATAGTTTCGTTCAGTTTTAATTCATCATTTTGTGAATTTAATTTATGTTGTTTATGAAAATTCAATCATATAATTTTTTGGTGTTTTTGTTTGTATGGTTGAATTGAATATATAAATATACATGTATATATTTTATTTTTGTGGACATTTATATATATGTTTTCATTTTTGCACTATGCCAGTTTTGTTGGGTTTTTCTCCTTATAACAAAAAAAAAAAAAAACCAAACAGTTTTGATTTTTCGGAGAAAATCACGGGAAACAAAACAAAAACACCGCATGAAGTGTCAAACCCATAATCACAAGCTCAATAGCATTAGGCTGCACCACTAGGCTAGATAATTCGTTGTGCTCACATTTTGGTTTCGCAAAATCAAATAGATTTTAAATTATTTGGGCCTGATTAAACCACAATTTTGGATCATTGGGTCTAATGAAATTTTCTTTTAAATTATATTTATAATATATTGACCAATTTTATTTTTTTATTAATTACACCATTATACTCTACTCTTTGAGCACATTTTTTGAGAATTTTTTAATTTTTTTTGAAAATAAAAATATTTTATTTATTTATTATCAAATTTATTTGAATAACTATATAATATTTATTTGGGTTGAAATTTTTTCTATGTGTTTGGCACAATTTTGGATACTTTTTGTAATTTTTCCAAATTTTTTTGAAAATAAAATATTTTTTTTATTGAATTATTACCCTAATTTTGCATGGTAAAATAAAATTATTTTTCCCTAAAATTTTCTTGTCTGTTTGCTACATGTCAAGTGATTTTCTATAATTTTTTTGAATTTTTTGGGAAACAAGATTATTTTATTGGATTATTTCCCAATTTATTTAAATTATTATGTGTTGTTAAATGGACTTAAAAATTTTATTATATAATTTTTTCACAAATTTAGCATTGAATGTAAATTTTATGGAACTGTTTATTATCATTTAGACGATGATTGAATTTTGAGAATAATATCAGTTGTAAATGTGGAAATTATTTTAACTTTCATTATATTATTAAATTTTATGTAACTATGTACTCGCCTTTTGCGGGACTAGTTACATAAAAAATTAAGTTATAAACATTTTGTATGGTTTAAGGATAGTTTTGTATTAATAATATTACATGCTCTTTAGTATGATATTATTGATGCAATTTGTCAATAATAATGTGAGTGTAAGATTGAATGCTATGTTCTTAGGGTCTTAAATTCCCTTCGGAATTAGATTTCAAGAATATAATATTTAATCATTGTATTATATTATAAGGTCTTAAACGCCCTTCGACATTGGATCTTATAATATAATGCTGTGAAAAATTGCATAGTAGTATTTATGAGGAAATATATGCATGATCAAAGAATTTATATGCATTAATGTTTTTCCTCAATTATTTTTCTATGCAATTAAGTTTATAAAGATGTTGGATTGGACTAGATATGAGGACTGGGTAGAATTAAAGAATTCATATATGAGAATCACCAATATGCTCATGATGTTCAGAACAGAATGAGCTGACAACGATTCTGTCACTAGACAGAAGACTTTTCATAAAAGTTGGACCTTGCATAATGGGCTTATAATTGATTTGGCTAGAAAGTGTTAATGTAAACTGTAATACACATAAAATTGGAAAATGCTGAAGGATAGATTTCCTAAGTCTTTGATTGAATTATCGTGAACTCGGAAATACTGAATTTGGGTTGTCTTTTACCTTGACAAATGACTCTTTATGAAAGTTGTGTTGAATTGATAGTCAATATAACAATTTCATCATATGGATCAAGTACTATACATGGGAATAACTCTCAGAGTTTATTTAGGATGAACAAATGTTTTATGGTCAAGGAGTTTCTTTTGTGAGGATATACAAATCCTACAGGGCTTAAAGGCACATGAAATAGGTGGGAAATAAGTGCAAAACATGAACCACAAGATGATATGATTAAGCTTCTTGCAGTGACATGTTCACTTATGTTGACCCAAGAAAGTCCCTGGGCCATCAACTACAGAGATGCAGCCTAGGAAACAAGAGGAAATCAAGTGACAATGGATTGTTGATTAAACTAGGAATATGAGAATAAGATGTACAGTGAGGCACATAGATGTAATAGCCTTAGAGACTATCTTCAAGTTATTAGTTATTTTGAACCAGCATGGGTACAACTAGCATGTTAGATGAAAAATATCATTGATGACTACTTGAGATTGGTTGGATAAGGCTTCTCTAAAAGAAGCTTGGATTTTGAGATGCCACAAGACACTTAAAACCTCAATTTAGATTTTGGGTGAAACCCATGAAAGTATTAAAATCAAAGCAGTGAGTGCCGTGGTAGGTTTTATAAAACTGAAAGGAATTTTGGTCCATTAGTTGAGTATCCTTAAGAATGTGAACCTAGAAAATATGTTGTACTCGAGATAGCTAAGCAATATGAATAGGAACCACACCATGGTAGATGTCATGAAATGCATGATTGAAGCACTTGATTCTGTCATATCTTTTATAGGTAATGTGCTTAAAATTGCTGGGGTGGTGCAACCTAACACTGTTGGCATTACTATTATACAACCACTATGTGTGAGCTACTATTTCATTTACGGGCTAGCCTAAGACATTTTTTTGCATTTGAGGTTGTAAGGACAATGTAAAACTGTGTAATCTATTTACAAAGAAATCTTGATCCAAGGACTATTGCCATTATTATTATACAACCACTTCATTGGAATTGAGCCAATTGTACCAATTTCAAGGACTGACTGGACAATGGGAGCAAAGACCTACATTATGTCTTTATAAAAAGAAACAAATTGTGATTCCATTGGCACATTTGATTAGTTGGAGCGTGTAGAGTTAATTGACCTAACTAATAATGGCAGTAGGAGTTAGTAGCCATAATTATGAAATAGTTGGTGTTAGACCTATGAAATGGATAGACTGGTCTATTCTGAACCAATCCGTATCTGTATGGATCAGTCTGTGTCCACCAATCTATGGACTTGACTTGCAAACTAGAGTCCATTTCCCAAGTCCAATGGGAGTTGAATTAAAAAAGTGTTAAAAGTCCTTATGGAAAATCCTAGAGGGCTTACAAGCTAGCAATTTCACATGGTTAGTGTGTTTACAGAAGTACTCAAGCAAAACAACATTATGGAAAGAAAAAATTTCACATTAAAGGATATAGTGAGGTGCAAGTTAATGCACTTGGCTTTGCCTAACTTTTTATGGGGCGATGCTCTTAAAATCACTGCATATGTCCAAAATCAAGCCCTTAGCAAGTTTGTGCCTAAGATTTTGTATAAGTTATTGTTATAAGCATTTTCCAAAAGCATATTTTGGGTCGGTCAAGGTCCAATAAGAGGTATAGTTAGTCAGATGGATGCCCAAATTGGAGTTTGAGGTCACTGAGCGAGGACCCTAGATTGTCGAGCATGAGTTGGAGATACCTCATGATGTCACAAGCAAAAGAATACAGCTCGCCACAAAAGCTTTTAATCCCTCAGTGAGAAGTCCACTACCCTCAGGAGAAAGACCAGGTATGGATGACGAGATCAGTCAGAATTGTCAGCTCGCTTAACTTCCATCTCCCCATCAGCAATAGATACTTGTACGGAGCCCAGTCAGCAATCCAAGGCACACATCTCCAATTGACAGCTCAGCCTCCAAACTTACACATCAGCTCCTCAGAAATCCAACAATGATTTGCCCAGCATTAATTACCCAATGCCTAGCATTAAATGCCTAGAACGGTGGAGACAATCATTTTGTTGCTTATGAAATTACACTTATAACCCTCTCTCTTTCTATAAATAGAGAGGGGAGGTCACTGTGAAGAAGGAGGAAGCTTACACATGCAGAAACTATGCTAGTATTGAGAGTGAACACTGTTCATTGTGGGAAATCTCAACCGCTGTATTCATACTCTGTAAAAAATAATCTCCTTAGTGCATAATCAAAGATCAATGTGGACGTAGGGGCCAAATTGGCTTCAGTCGAACCACGATAAACTCCTGGTGTTACTGTTTCTTCTTCTCTTTTACTATCTTCTTTCACTATTTTCTGCCACGTTCAGCTTGCAGTTAGGGGTAACACTGAACTCAAACCAATTGATCGAATTTTGGTGTCAACATTTTGGAGCCAGAAGGAGGGCCCCCACTGCACATTCTTCATTCTCAGTCTTTGATAAGCTGTTTCAGATGCAATGGCAAGAGGAAAAGTTATCAGGAGTGCAGAAGTTCCCACTAGCCAACCTAAAGGTCAGATGCAATAGTGGAGCATAGCTGCTCCTACAGTGGGTGCCAACACCGGCATGATCCTCTTTTTCCAATACCAACCTATAGCCCATGAAATTGATGAGACTTAGACATGGCAATAGCACCAAGAGGCACTTGACCGACGCCAGGAAGCACTGGAAAATACTATGAAGGAACTAGATGATATGGTCCGAGCGTTAGCTCAAGCACATGCCCAAAGTGCACTAAGGTAGGGTGAAATGGTTGCACCCGAGAGTAGACATTGCTAGCTAGGGACTCAACATGAAGAGCAAGCCAGGGTTGAGCATCACCGAACTGGCTCACTTCGCTCATCCAATTCGCAGTTAAGGTCTGAAGTCCATTGAGTTCGGGAGGGCAAGGAGGAGGATCAACAGGGTGAAAGCTCGCATCAAAGTGAGAGCTCACACGAAATCAACAGTGAGTGAGAGACAGATCATGACTCCTCCGATCGCGAGTGCAGTAGGAAGCATAAGACTTCTGATCGACATTCTTGCAGTAAGTGAGAAGAAAAGAGTCGAAAGAACTCCACTCATCAGTCTAAGTCTCGAGACCTGATGGTCGAAGAGTTGCTCTAGAGGATGGAACAATTGGAGAAAAACTCTGCATCCCAGGGGAACTGAGAGTCCCATGAGGAGAGAACTCCACTCTCTTGCT
>JANHAO010008854.1:0-18879 GCA_026873985.1 Saraca asoca | reverse complement strand
CTACAAAACATAATGCACCAATTCTCATACCACTCTGCAAGTAAATATGGGAGTCTTGGAGAGATAAGCAAGTATTAAAAAGAAGGACCTCACATATACAGTCAGAAATTCTTAAACACCCGTGGCAAAAATTCATGGGCTGATGAAAGACTGACAAAAATGAGGAAAAAAACAGATCAGCTCCTCACCAGTAGAATGCAGATGAGATCCTAATAAAAATGAAGAAAAACAAGATCAGATCCTTACCGATAGAACGCAAATCAAATGCAGAAAGAAGGACAAACAGAATGTAGAACCAACCATCTCTACCCATCGGAAAGAAGATTAAAGACAGAAGTAAAGCAACTGGGATGCAGAAGCCAGCCGTTCCCTACCTATTGAAAATCAGGTCGAAATCGAAAAGAAGACCCAAGCAGAATGTATGCCAAAAAATTGATTTTCTGTTCATTTTTTCACTATATATGCACGAAAAACATTTCATGTGGGTCTCACGAGATTTTTTCTGTCCAAATTTTTTTCTACGCTAATTTTTTTTCTTAATCAAATAGTAACATATTCCTGTTTTTCCTATCCTTTTTTACGGAAATTTTTCTTTTCGCTGGTTTTCAGCTTTACCAAGCAGAGCAATAGTGTGTCCATGATCTCATTTTACCTTGTGAAATAATAAAGACGCCAAACATCCATTTGACTACAAAGAAATTCAGATCAAATACTAAAAAATTAAAGATGATCATAATTATTTTCTTGGGAATAAAATTAATATGGGAGAATTAAAATACCATCAACTTAAAATAGGAAATAAATTAAAAAAAAAAAAACAGCAGAATGACCGTCGCACCACAATCAACATCCATCTATGCTATTCGGTACGACATGGATGCGAATAGTCAATGGCAATGACGATATAAAGGTGCAAAATTGAGGGTAATTTCACGTAATATCTATTAATCTTATATTTTCTGGACTCAGTATTGGCAGCGTCGCAGAGCTTCTTCCTCATCAGACTTCACCCACAGAATAATGGAGCTTCAAACTCCAAGCACTAATGGCAAAAATTCAAGCTCAGATCCAAAATCAGAGCTTACGAACCGTAACAATGGTGAAACTCTCACTACCCAAGAATGTCACCCCTTGTATGAAGATTTCGATAGCACTTGTTCCACTCCTTACGTTAGTGCTCCTTCGAGTCCTGGCCGCGGACCCATTGGCGGGTTTTTCTACAGTGCCCCTGCGAGCCCAATGCATTTTGCCATAACTGCTGCTTCATATCCATCAGCTAAGGCTTCCTCCTCTCCATCCTTTGAAAACAGCAACGGTTCTGTGCCTTTAGCTTATGAGTTTGAATTCTCTGCGAGGTTTGGTTCAAACGGGTCGGGTGGGTCCGGGTCGATGAGCTCGGCGGATGAGTTGTTCCTGAACGGGCAGATCCGTCCCATGAAGCTGTCGAGCCACTTGGAGCGGCCTCAGGTTCTTGCTCCCTTGCTGGATCTGGAAGCCGAAGAAGACGAGGACGCAGAACTTGAAACGCATGTGAGAGGCAGAGATCTGAGGCTGCGAGATAAGTCTCTGCGCAGAAGAACCAGATCTATGTCGCCACTGAGAAACATGCCTTTTGAATGGACAGAAAGTGAAGACGGGCATGAAGATATAAGCTTAGGGAAGGAAATAAAGAATGGTTGTTCAGAAATAGAAGAAAATGAACGGGGAAAAATCGATGGCTTGGGTTCAGAGACTACACCTTCAGTTTCAGCTTCATCTTCTAGGTCTTCTTCAGCTGGAAGGAGCTCAAAGAGATGGGTTTTCTTAAAGGATTTCCTCTATAGGAGCAAAAGTGAAGGCAGGAGTAATAACAAGTTCTGGTCCACCATTTCCTTCTCTCCAACGAAGGAGAAAAAACCAACCAATCAAAATCTCCCAAGCACTTTTTCAAAGGATAAGTTTACAAATTTGTCTAGTGGTTCTTCTGAAACGCAAAAATCTAAAGGAAACTCTCAATGTTCGGCGAAGAAAGTGACCCGAAAACCTACTAACGGCCTCGGAAAGCGGCGTGTGCCGCCGTCGCCGCATGAGTTGCATTATAAAGCTAATAGAGCTCAAGCTGAGGAACTGAGGAGGAAGACCTTCTTGCCCTACAGGCAGGGACTGCTTGGTTGCTTGGGATTTAGTTCAAAGGGTTATGGGGCTATGAATGGTTTTGGCAGAGCATTAAACCCTGTCTCTTCCAGGTAAAATTCCTGTTGGGGGTTTCATGGAATTGTACAGATCATTATTATTATATTATTAGTATCACTATTATTTCTTGTTTTTTGAATCGTTTAGAAATCATCTTAGCATGAAAGTTTAAGATCAGCCATGTATGAAATGTAAGGTCTGCTCCTTCTGGTTGAAAAGAATCGGCTATCCTCCATTCATGGGGTTGATAGTGAAATGCGAGGTTCCTTTGTTCCCCGTTAGCCTTATAGATGAAGAGATAACTATGTACAACATACTAAGAATACTCGCAGCGGTTTATTATTTACACTTGCTGTGCAGTAACTGCAGTTAATATTATTTACTTTTTGTTGTTCTTATTACATTTGATCTTGTTTTAATCAAAGCCACCGGAAGGGGCGGATTTTTTTTTGTTTTTTGTGTGCGATCAGCCCTCAAAATGGTTCATTTCTTGTATATTCTCATATCGTACCCAAGTAATGGCTTTCACAGTTTTGTGGTTAATTTAGGCATACTTTTATCTGCGTCATGTCTGAGGGGATAATATGTTTATTTGAGGTCATTGTCATGATGTAGTATTGAAAGCTATATCATTATCATGTAAAGGGTATCTTACCTTAACACAAAAAATCGGACCATTACGGTGTCCACGTGCTGGAAAGAGCCCTAATAGTTGGTTTTAGGCCCCCCATACTAACGTAGTTGTTTTATCACAGATGTTTTTTATGTCCCACATTTGAAAGATACCGTTGTGATTTTGTTTGCATCTTCTACGTCCCAAGCTTTTTGTTGCATATGCAAGTTGCATGTAATAGCTGTCGGGACTATGGCAATCGAACAAGATGACCCAGCTTTCTGTGTTTAACCTGCTTTGGGGCCATGTTGGGCTGATTAATTTTTGATTATGCAGTTATCATTGATAAGTATTTTTATAATTAGATATGACTTAATCAGTGACAAACTAAATTTGTTGATTTTAAAATAGATGAAAGTTGTAATTTTAGCTATGCATGGAGATGAAAATGCAATTGCACATAGCAATTACGAAAGTAGCAATTTTCTTATTTTGCGGTATGTTACATTATAATTATGCCATGATAGATCCTTTGGCTCTGGATTTATTAAAAAGAGGGTTTGCAAACCCATATGCGACATGGGGACTTTTATTAGATGTTGACATAAAGTAGATTTAGATTATTTGACATTGACTTGTTTATTACACAGTTGGAAGCCATGTAAATCCCAAATAGATGCTTCATTTGCTTTTTGGTTGTGATTTGATTTCTCTCCTTCATCACCGTATGGCTTGGTGCATTCTCAATTATCTTTGCCAGTGCCCCAGTGACCCCACTATTAAGAGGGGGGGTTATAAGGATTTGTTGCTGTACTTGGCGGCAAAATTAAAAAAAGGAGTGAGCCAATAATTGACAGATATGACGTCCCTACTCCTTTATTACGCTTGCGGGCCATTCAAATTTTAGCCCAAGTTAAAACAGTGGACTCCATTATTGTGCAATAGAAGTTATATGCAAATTTCCATGATATCCCAGGAATGAATAGTAGTAAATGTAATAACCCTTGGGTCCGTACAGGATAAATTAGTCCAAAATTTACATATTTCTGTCAATCATAAACCAGCTACATGGGATTCTTCCTTGTTTGTTATTTTTTTATTTTATTTTATTTTTAGAATCTGAAACTGGCCCAGTGAACCTAGACTTGCGTTATTGGTGAAGCATCTGATTACCCGAAATAGTGTTGTCTTATTATATGGGCACTACCATTGTCACAGACCCATCTTATCCCATTGCCTATTTTCTAGAATAATGTCTGGAACGCTCAGGCGAAGGAATAATGTTGCTACCTTTGTAGCCAAATCCCTTAACGGAGAGCTATAACATTGGATTGGGATGGAAGAGGTTCTGTTTGTCTGTTTGCAACACTCAATGATGATATCCTTCACATGAATCACCAAGATATTTTCACTGTACTGCCACTGACGTTTAAGTTATGTTATGCGTACTGTGTGAGAGAGATAGAGAGTTGTGTAAAATATAAATGAATTCTACAGTACAGCTCTCATATACATAAGGCGAATGTGAAAATGGTGGATGCCTAACAAGCTTTCCCTTCAAACGTGCCACTTCTGACATTGTGTTGAATTCGATATGTCATTTCCATGTGCGAGTTCTTCATCCTTTGCCCTCGAAATACGCCACTCTTTTAAAAGATATTTCAAATTAATATTCTCAAAATAATCAATCCGCACCATCCATTAATCATTTACATAGGATTCGGAACTGAGTTTGGATCACCCAAACTCCAAAAAATCTCTTAAATCTGTTATGTTTACTTGTACTACGAAAAGAATCATAGTTTTGTAACAATGACATCATTCTACATCACGAAATCAGCACACACACACACACATAAAATGGTAACTCTTGTTCACTGAAAATATGATAATGCAAGTTTAATTATAGTTAAGAGGTTTTGATCTATCAAATCATAATCAGACATATGAAATACTTCATCAACTTTTCTAGGGGCCTAGGTCCCTCAGAATTTTTCAGCATCCAATCATCAAAACGAAACAGTGAAATAATAAGTAATGATAACATTTGGTTTGTGGAGAACTTGATTATACATAACATACTTAAACTGTGTACACTTAATTAATCAAGAAGAGGCTACTATTTATAATCGGCACAATAATGTATTTCCTCTTATTTATTAAGAATATGCTTTTATAATTAATTAAGTGTACACAACTCAAATACACTAAACATAACCAAATCATTCTCCTGATCTGGGTTGACCTGGTGGATGTTGGTGGGCACAGCTACGCAACAGCTAGCAAGTCAAATTATTATTGCAAACAAACTCGTCATAAATATGGTCTTGGTGTGGCAGCAGGACTACATGTTATAGTTTGGAGTCGGGACAAATGCGGATGAGAACAGGCTTAAAGTAACTGGAGGACAGACAACCATGGAAGACCACCAGACAGACCCTTCACAGTAGTGCTTAAAACTAGAACACCTCAAGGTAAAACGAGTACCAACGAGTCCAATTAGTAGGAGAAACCCACTTAAACCCAACGGTGCAAGGCCAGCCAATCAGACAGCGAAAAATTCATTAAAATTAGCAGGAATTCCCATATTTCTTGTATATTTAACTAGGAATTTGTCTCTATATCGAGTAATGTCAATACTCTTGCAGTCAATTCACATAAAAGAAAAAAAAACCATACTCGTCTAGAGTTAGAGCTATTTGGAATATTATCATGCCAGTGATTTCTTTATCTAACTTGTGGTCATTGGAGTATCATTAATTTGATTCTACAGAAGGGCAGGAGCCTAAATCCAATATGCAAGCTCATTTCAGTGGAAGGAATCATGCCGGTACCAGTGACTTTCAAGCCAAATACATTAAGGAAACGACTACTAGAATATCCAGTTAATCTTGAAGCCATACTGATGGCATCGATGATAGGACAAAATCTATCGTTTGCTTTAGTTTCCATAACTCAGTAATGTTCAGAGAAAAAATTTGCATAGAAGTATGTGAATCAGAAGGGCATTGCAATGGAGAAAACCTGGATGCTAACAGCCAGGAGAATTACATCTCCAAGCAGAACTTAACTCAAATCCACAAGATCATGCAAAGGTGGATAAGATGTTCTTCTTCAGCGTGAACTCATCTGCCTTTGCAGGGCTGATTGACTGCATAACAAACATCAATACCAAACATATTCAGACAGTGATCCAAATTGATGTAGAAAAAGCTTCACATTTTACAACTATCTCCTTGATTAATTAATTGTCATAGCACATCATTGACTGCCATTAGCAGAACCAAGCTGCTAGTCCACTACTTAGACATATCATCATCAGACTCTTATCCCAACTTTTAAAATCAATAATAAAAATGATGTACTATCAGTGAACTTACCACAAGTATCATATCTAAAATTCATACGGATTGGTTTCCTCCAAAAACAGTTGATTCCAATGATATATTGAGTTGTGGAATATTCTTAAATCCTGAATTTCTTATCTGGTTGCTATTTGACAATTAATTTCTGTTTCATCCCGATAAATTTTATAGGAAGATACATACATGTATTAGAGTATTAGACTCTAAGCTATAAAGTTTTATGCATAATTTAAGTTGTCAAATTTCCTTGGATACAAGATCATTGAAACGAAATAAACTCGATTAGTCATTGTGTGGTTGATGCATGCTGTTAGGAAATAGAGATAGAATGTATGATTAATAAGTCATTAGGTTAAGAGATAAGTCATAAGTTTAGGTAAATTAGTAAGTTTTTGAATTTTATTAGAAGTCTACCTCTTATATAGACTCTATAAATAGAGGAGTAAGATTAAGTCTTTCAATATAATTTCAGCAATCTTATTTATTCAATTATATTATTTGTGTTTTCTCCAAACTCTCTCTAGCTTCTCTCTACTTTTTCCCCAACACAAACCCTAATTAATTTCTCAATATGGTATCAGAACAGTATCATCCGCCTTGAAGCCTTAGTAGATTATACTGCTTCTAATAACCTCAAATGGGGTTGAATTGCTGTTGTAGTTTTAGTATAAATTTGGTTGATTTCTATTTTGTTAGTGAGTTATTTGATTTTGAAAAAAAAAAAAAAAGAGTTGAGTTGCTATTCTAGTAGATTTTTGGGTTTATTTATGTTTTATAGTTTTTGTTGATTCAATTTTGGGGAAAGAAAGGAAGAAAAAAAATATTTATTCAGTTTTGGTGATTATTTGTTTGGGTTATTACTTATTAAAAAAAAAACAAAACAAAGAGAAGCAGGAATTAGAAGGAAAAAAATAGAATGAGGGGTATGGCTTGAAGAAGACAACAGAGGAAAAATGAGAAGAAAAAAAAGAAGAGAAAAAGGAAAACCATGGAGGATGGTGTCTATAGTTTCTGTTTTGAAAGCGGCCCAGAGAGCGGTTGCATCTGTTGAAGGTTGGTTGCTACAGTTCCGGCAGTACCCACATTGGTGATGACCAGCAGTGCTACATCAGTTTTTGGTTCATCCTTTTTGTTAGATTTTTTCTTTTCTCTTCTACGAATTCTCTGACTACATTCTGTGATTTGGGTGTTGGAAGTTTGGAGTTGGTAAGCACTACTGGTCCTATCTTTTCCAGCAAAGTTTGTTGACAACAGTGGGTTTTCTAGTGATTATAGTAGTTGATAGTGGACTGCAGTGACCAGAGATTCATCAGGGGTTTGAAGCAGACTTTGATTGTTGTTTTTGGTTTGTCTTTCAGCATCTTTTTTGAGGATTTTGGCTGAATCTTTCTTAGATTGTGATTAAGTGATTTTGGATGAATTTCTTCCAGACCCATAGGCTGTTTGATGCAATTTGGTAAAGTAGGTGTAGAAGGACAGAGAACCAGGGATTTCTGGTGAAAATCAAGGATAAGGTGAGTTGGTGCTAAGTAGAACGGGTCAATAATGAATTATCACTGAGTCACAAGAAGTCAACACTTAGTTATTATTTAGTCAAGACGAGTTACAATCGAGTCCAGTCAAGTTACTTCTGAGTTGGGTGAGTTAGTGCTGAATCCAGGTTTGATTAGTTCCTATATCTTTTGTAGTGTTTGATTTGGCTTGTTTGGTGCTGGACTAATGATTTTGAAGCTTGATTTGAGCCTATTAAAGAACTTCTATTCAGATGTTTGCTGCATTTTAGTTGATCTTGTTGATTGTTAATGACGTTTGGTAGATGTGAGAATCTGAACCAAATCAATGTTGTTGTTTGGGTGGTATAAGAGTAACTTTTGCTCCACTTTTCATGATTTCTTTGTAGTTTACTGCATTTATTCTTTGGTCCAGTTCTGTTTTGGGCTGGTGGAGATGCATGTGGTGAGATGCTACAAGAAGTAGCTTTTCCGGCAATGTTTCGGCGGCAATGGTTTTAGTGTCGGAAAGGTGTGAGTGTTGCTTTGCGTCTTGCAGCTTTGTTGTAGGTGAAGTTGTGTTGCTATGTGTTTGGTGAATTTTGGTGCCTTCATGTAATTTGGAGGACTATTTGACAAAATTTAATGCCTTCATGTGATTTGGAGGATTGTTTGGCGAATTTTGATGTTTCATGTGATTTGGAACATTGTTTGGTGAATTTTAGTGCTTTCATGTGATTTGGAGGACTGTTTACCAAATTTTAATGTCTTCATGTGATTTAGAGCACTATTTGACATGACTAGTGTTTGCACAAGTCTAATTGGTGAGATTATCTTCAATATGAAGTGGTTTGAACCACTAATTTGGTTGCATGACTTGCTTTAATGTTTTGGAATTGACTTCAATGAATACAACTTGGGAGCAACATGGTTTTGTGGTAGCAGTGGTGGCTTTGGCGTAATTCCAACAATAAGTGTTAGTGATTTTGAGAATCAGCTAGAAAGTTCAGGAAGCAGTTCAGGGAAGCTAGCAAAAGACTTTTAGAAGCCGTGTCGTTTGTACCTTGTGTCGAGGAGAATAGCGGGAAGAAGGTCAAGGGAGCAACCGAGAGCAGTTGGCTAAAGACTTCTAGCAGTTGTATTTGTCGAGTATTTGACATTGTTTTTGGGGTTTGTGAATGTTTGGTTGAGGGGGAGTTGTTTGCATGTTGTGTTTGTTGCAAATCGTTTGCGCAGTTTGAAGTTAGTTAAGATTTCTTTATAGTTTTTTTTAAGTATATATTTTTTTTTGAAAATTCAAATTAATGTAACAAGCTTAAGCTTTGGAAGCTTCACCTTGTGGGAGTGTTAGAAAATAGAGATAGAATGTTTGACTAACAAGTCATTAGGTTATTTAGTTAGACTATAATACTAGAGATAAATCATAAATTTAGGTAAGTTAGTAAGTTCTTGTATTTTATTGGAACTCTACCTCTTATATAGACGCTATAAATTGAGGAATAAGATTAAGTCTTTCAATATAATTTCAGCAGTTTTATTTATTCAAAAATATTATTTATATTCTCTCCAAACTCTCTCTAGCCTCTCTCTACTTTTTCCCCAACACAAACCTTAATTATTTTCTCAACACATGCTACACATAACTTGTTTTCCAATGGACATGGAACCTGTTCCCCTGTTACATCTGACTAGATTCACTTTCCATGGTGATGATTTTATCCTTTTTTTATATTTATATGAAATTAAAACAATAGAAGGAATTATTACCTTCTCAAGCATGCGCTCAACACGTTGAATCTCGTTCTTTGCATAGTCTTCACCTTTTTCCATACATTTATGAGCGGATTTTAAGTAAATGTTGCCATATCTGAAGAAAATCAAGCAAAAAATTTATTTCTTTTAATAAATAAAAAAAATGAACAAGGTGGTAATGGAACAATGTGTGGGCTTCAAAAGAACAGAATTTTAAAATACAGTTTCTACTAGTTACACAAGGAGAATATAAAAGAAGAATAGGATTGTTCAAACAACCTTGCAGCAGAACCCTTCAGCTTCTTAACTTCCTCCTCAAGCCGAGAATAGACTGTCTTTTTCTCATCATTGCTAGCACTCACAAACTCCTTCACCAAGTCATCCAGCGTTGGCACTATACCAGCCTACACCAAAACAATGAAGTATATTTCAGACAAAATCATATACCATTTACATTATATTTATCATTAAGCAGGCATTGTTTAACTGACCTTAGAAGCAAGTTGTCCTTTCCCATCACGGCTGGTACCGCATTTCTCATTGATGAAAGATACAAAATCATCCACATCACGGCCGCCATCGTAATCTTCACCAGCTTTATTGCTTTTTGGGAAAAATTTCAAAGTGGGATAGCCACTAACACCGTACCTGCATCAACAAACCATTTATACATCTTAAACATGATACAATCTAATTAATTAGAGCAAAGAAATGAAAATATGCTATGAGACTCACTTCTCAGCCAAAACCTTATACTTGTCGGCATCCACATTGGCTATGACTACGTCTTCCTCCATTTTAAATGCTGTTGCAACCTTTTCATAAGTCTGTTGAAACAATACAGATTTATCAGGATTGACCTCGATTATGCATAAGGATTTGCAATAATAAAAGTATTAGAGTGGATAACATCCTTACAGGGGCAAGGGCTTTGCAGTGACCACACCTACAAGATATAATTCAAAATTATAAAAACAAAACACCACAACTCAAAAATTCAAAAGAATTTGTGCAACACAATTCTTTATTACATATATTTTGGCAAATCATAAATTTCTCTTATCATTGTACCAATATGATATCATAAGGGAAGATGATAAAGCTATACTTACCATGGTGCATAGAATTCAACCAAAACATCTTTCGTTTCATCCAAGACAACCTCGTCAAAGTTATCTGGAGACAGAATTACCACACTGGATGGAACAGAAGCTATCTTCACATTAGTACCTGTATCAACAAAACCATTGTAACAAAAAGAAGATATTAACTTATTACGGTGTGAGCAAGTGTCAGAAGAATAAGTTGGGAAAACATGAAATGCCATGTGGAAAAAGCAACATATGGCAAAACTACATGGTCATCAAGCCATCATATAGCACTAGGCATATAACAGGATGGATATAAAAGGGAAAAAAAATCTGATGCGTTCAAATTGTCAAGACAAATTTCAAGCCGAAAAAATTATTTACTCTTAAATGCAATAAAATTCATTTTTACATGCAACTACAAAAGTTCATACATTATATTAGAAAAAGAAAATAATTATTTGCAACCTTCTTAAAAGATGCATTGAGTTCTACATGCAAAACACTGTAAATTGACTAACAATCTTAATGTCTCATAACAAGATCAACATTGGCCAAAAAACACACATGATCAACAAAGCCCTTATTCAAAAGCATATGAAAGTCTGCAAATAAATAAACCTTTTTTAGTGTACATAAACTAATATGATTGCTGCCTAATTTAACGGATGGCAAAAGGTTTCATCAGATGCATACCTCCTTCCTTGTTCACAAACTCTGCAAGGGCTTCTGCAGTCCGTGCACCTTCATACCTAAAGCAGATAGAATTAGGTCATAATTGTTTATGAAGTATATATAACGAGGAAGGGTGCTCCATGTTACTTCCATACATATAAAGAAAAGGTTAAACTCACTTCTTTGGTTCTAGAGATCCCTTGGGAAACCACTGAATGGTTGGGTATCCAGAAACTCCGTATTTGCTGCAAAGGCTCTTATGCTCATCACAGTCCACCTGCACCAAGAGCAACACGTGGAATCACAGTAGTTAGCCAAAAGTCATTAGAATGAAAATCCATGTAAAATGCTGAATTGTAATCGAATTGAAGTTTGATGATATCAGTCAAACTCGTCCCACTCTTGAGCATTATATGAGGAACTGTGAAAGTCAGCGAAATGCTAAGAACCAAAATCTGAAACCATCAAAAGGAGAACACGAATAAGATGGGGGGTTTTAAGGATGTAACCTTCCCAATCAAAATGGATTTTGCCTTTTTAAAACTTGCTCCGAGCTTTTCATACTCTGGTGCAAGCCTTTTGCAGTGTCCACACCTGCCACAAACAGAGTTTTAATTTATTTTAAGAGCTATTGCTCACAAAACCAAACACATTAACCAGTTATTAATCGGATCTGGAAATGAATGGTTGCGATTCGAGTGTATTAGTCAAAGTATATGATCCACAGATCTTTCAAGTAATCACTACCATCATATCAAGCTAGTAAGTAAGAAGCAGCATCAAAATTGAATTGAAATGAATTACCAGGGAGCATAGAACTCCACGAGAGCGGCCCGATCTTGGCCGACCTCTTTTTCGAAGTTCTCCTCCGTCAGCACTACGACGTCGTCAGCTGAAACCGCCGAGAGAAAGACCAAAGCAAGGGCTCCCAGAGCCAAACAAATCCTCCAGCTACCACACATTCTTCGATTTTTCTTCTTCTCCTCCAAATTAGATAAGCAACTCTGATGGCGGACTTTGCCCGTCGATGCTGTTTATATATGTATCAACTTATTTAGCATCTATTCGTCTATGTGGACTCTGCTTTGTCTCTGTTTCTAGTACCGAACGACGTAACTTAGAAGCAAACGTAACCGCTTATTTTTCAGCTAAAATTACTTTTATTTTCAGATAAAAGAAAAAACTGATGAAATTACAGAAGAAAAAGGCAAAATGACGAAAAAGAAAAGAAGAAAACGGAGGATTAAACAATCTATAAATGGATAAAGTATCTGATTTTGTTAAATAAATATAGAGTCGTATCTTTTTATTAACAATAAATATATTATGTTCCGGGCCTTTTAGTAAAAGATTTTCCATATAAAACGGGGCGTTGCGAGAATCGAACTCGCGACCTCTCGCACCCGAAGCGAGAATCATACCACTAGACCAAACGCCCAGCTTCATGTTTCGAGAGTTTTGGATATTGTCGTTTTTTGTACTTGGTTCTATTCGTAATTTCACCACGTCTGTTTTCCCAGCCTTTCCTTTCTTCACTGCTTTTCCGGCAGTTCTTCGATAGGACCAGGGTTTGTCTGACACTAACAGTAACGGATTGCTGGTTCAATTAGCCCCTGTCTTCGCTTGTATCTTTCTTTTGCTTATATGCATTCAACACTAGCTTCTTACAATTACTGTAATTGGATTAAGGTGTATTGTATCAATGTCTAACGCCAGCAACAATGTAGGTTCAATAAACCATCACTTTTTCTTTTTTTGGGAATTTGCGATCTATTTAATAATATATTTGCTCAAATCTTGTTCCTAGGCCGTTGGGGTTGATAATACCTTTAGAAGAAAATTTGATCGAGAAGAGTATTTGGAACGAGCTCGAGAACGTGAGAGGCAGGTCAGTTGTTCACATTTTCCCTACGTTTTTTCCCCAAAAGTTATTTTTCCTTTTGATTTCGAAATAGTGAAGTTCATTAATTTTACTATGGCAATGTGAGATGTGATCAGGAGGCCGAGGCAAAATCTAAACCTAAAGGTAAGTCGCTTACTTTATGATTCCGTTTGCAGATGTCTTCAACATTTGCAGTTTTTTAATGGTTTCTTAATACACTCATTGAGCCAAGTTGCATTTTTTATTAACATCATCGTATATATGCAGCGAAAGGTCCTCCAGTGCAGAGGAAACCATTGAAACATAGAGATTATGAAGTAGACCTTGAATCCCGCTTGGGGAAGACTCAGGTAACTGGTTTTGAACACTCTTAAATGTTTTGAGACAGAGTTCTAGTTCTAAATGGATGTTCATTCTGGAACTGAGCCTTTGTACGTTCTCTTTTCGGGAGACAATTGTCCACTTTATTGTGATATACTTCATTGCTCTTGTTAATCTTTTCAGACTTTTGTTTGGTGGTCTGCTCCGTCTAGTCATTCGCTTTGCACTTTTTAGAATGTGTATGGGTACCGTCAAAGGACTCTGTTTTACTAATGATATGATAATTAATCAATCTTTTGCAGGTTGTTACACCAGTTGCACCACTAAGCCAACAGGTAATTTGATTACCATGTTGTAGTTATTACTATAACATCTTAACTGCTATTGAAATTGATACATTATTTTTGTCTTATAGTGTCTTGTAGTTATTACTAAATATGGGTATAAATTGCAAAGTAGGCCTGAGATCTTTTGTTTAGAGGCCTTAGGCGGGTATCTATGTCTCTTTGGAAAGTTACTTTATGTTTAGCAACTTAAAACTCTTATTCCGCTGTTAGAGACATGTGGCAATTTCAATGCCCATAAGTGTGCTTCAGTCATGTCTCTATGACGTATGAGAAAACCTTTTGGTGCATGTTTTACAACCTCTTTGTGTAAGGTTCCCAGGATTAGTTAGTTGACAGTGGTAGTTAGTGTTGGGATCCAATTGAATGTATTGCAATCAAACAATCTGATTCTAGTTTGTTTGATCGTCTGAAACTAAGCAGTAAGATGTAGCTGTAGGAACCGGGGGACATATGTGGGTATTTATGCAAGTGACTTCTTGTTCAGGGCCATTTTTAATTTAGTGTCACTTTTGTACTGCTTTTATATATTTACTAAGGGGAAGAACAAATTGGATTTATTATGTTGGATCTCATGGTTTTACTACATGGATAGTCTTTTATTATTTGACACTGGTTCACTGTGGCCCTTATGTTAATCACTTCACTTGTACTGCAGGCTGGATACTATTGTTCAGTTTGTGAATGTGTGGTAAAAGACTCTGCAAACTATTTGGATCATATTAATGGAAAAAAACGTACACTATCTTCTTGACATTTTGCTTTCTTCTGGTTTAAGTCCTTCTTTAATTTCCTCCATTCTTCTGATTATAATCTTTGCTTTGTTCCCTAAGATCAAAGAGCTTTGGGCATGTCTATGCGAGTAGAACGTGCTTCTCTTAAACAGGTACACTTTGCTAAGTAGCTCTTGATATCTATGATAAAGTTCAAATTAGAAAATAAATACCGACTTTGCAAGGATTACCATTATTTTTTTCCAAGCATTCAGGTGTGGCTTTGAGTGTTGCTATTCTGTTAAGTTGTACCTGTGTCTTGTGGCATAGTAGTAAGTCTTTAGATGAAATGCAGGTTCAGGAGCGTTTTGAAGTTCTTAAAAAGCGTAAAGATGTTGGCAGTTTCACAGTGCAAGGTAAAGCTTTCAGTATTTTTTTTTCTTTTTTTTTTTTTGGGGGGGGGGTTGCAAATTTTGTATCTTCTCTCCTCTTGTGCTGCAATCATAAAAGCACGCCCCATCTAAGATGGAGTTGGTCCTTATTTGAATTTGGATTTTGACTTGTGCTTTTTGCAGATCTTGATGAACGGATTCTAAAACAGCAACAAGAAGAGGAAGAAAGAAAGCGACAGCGTCGAGAAAGGAAGAAAGAAAAGAAGGTCAGGATTATGTGGTTCCTTATTTTGGGTAACGATTTGAGGAAAAATTGTTTTTATCACCGCCCTTTCTCTCTCTAACATATTTGCTTTTGGAGACTGCACATAATTAAAAATAGATTATTTTAAAATAGTATTTTGATAAGAAGTTGAATTTTGTATTGGTTATCAACTCTTGGATTTGGGTTTTTGGTGGGTTCAGAAGGAGAAGGCAGTCGAAGAAGAACCTGAAATAGATCCTGACGTTGCGGCTATGATGGGGTTTGGTGGTTTCCGGTCATCCAAGAAATGATCCCTTTCTGCATGCCCCAGCTGGCCTTGTTTATGAAATTTGAGCAACTAATGTTAAGATAAATTTGATAAGTAACCTCTCACAGCATGATATTCAGTGGCTTTGAAATGAATCTTCAGTGAAAAGGAAAAGTGTGCTCAACAGTGAAAAGGTTTCCGCTTCGTTGGACCTGTCAATAGCTTCGATCGTGAACTTGTAACTCATTTGGTTCTTGTAAATTTCTACAGCAACTGAGGTTATTTACAATACAAAAGCAGTCCTTGAATGGCTTCTGTTTTGTGCATGCATACATTTCTCAATTTATTCGCCTAGTTACAAACCCATCTAAAGTGACTAATGCCACCGTAGTCTTCTATTTATTCGTATGTTCAAAGGCAATTCTGTGGACGTTATTCTTTACAACAGAAAATCCACCAGCTTTGGTTGTCAATAACAAAGTCTCAAGTCAATCCCATTCTCCTAAAAGCTGATCCCTAGGGGTGTAAACGATTGAGATCCAAGTTTTCAAGCTGTTTGTTTTTTATTGGTTTAATAACTAACTTGAGTTCCACTCATTTACTAAAATTAATATCATATTTAATTTGTTTAATAAATGATCAAGTTTAAATTTCATTTAATCAAATTGTCAATAATCTTTATTTATGATTATAAAAAGATTCATATTTTCAATTTTTCATGTTGTAAAATTTCATTAAAACAAGTTGTCAGTCTATTTTTAAAATTTTCATATTATTAAATTTGTATACATTATGAAATAAGTTAATAGATCATTTTATATAAAAGAAATTAGATACTAAATTTTTAATAAAAATCATTCAATAAAAAAATAAAGATAATAATTGTAATTATAATATAATATTATATATTTTTATATGAAATTATATAAAAAATAATATATAATTATAATTTTAATTATTATTTTTCAAACGAGTCGTATTTATAAATTAAACATATAAGTTTTAAGATTCTCAAGTTCGATTCATTTATTAATGGAGCCTAATTTTATATTTAAACTTATTTATTTATTAAATGAATTAAATTAAACTTTTGTACCGGTTGAACTCAAGTAGTACATATTCGTTTACACCCTTGAAGATCCTTATGCCACCGTGATGTTTTATCCTATCTGGTCTCAATATACGGGTCATTTTTGGCCAAAATGATCGGCAAAGTGGGATACTGTGAATTTATGATCTCCCTCATTTGATATTCAAGGATTTAAAATTAAGTAACACAGAAATGTCCTGACTTTTCATTTAAAGATGTTTTGGTTCAGTCCTTACGGTATGAAGCACATTTAAGACAATCAGACATGCACATTACGAGTAATTTATAAATCTGGTAATCTGTTTCTTGATGGTAGTTCATCGATCACGTCAAATTAAATTAGCTGTGCTGCTACCACCAGCATGAAGTGGTCGACCCTAATAAAGTTTAGTAACTTGCTAGCATTGCTGGTTTCTCCTTCGATATACTCTCCAAAATTGAAATTACCTACATCAAACTCACCAATTTTTAAATAACGAAGATACAAGGAAAGATATAGAACTTAGAAAATGCTCTGAAACCTGACCTCTTTGTCTGGAATAGCTGCAGCCAGCATTAAGTGCATATCTTAATTGTGACACAGTGGCTCTGTTGTGAAATATAAAATCGGACAGCATGTTATCAATGCAATCAAGCACCAGCTGTGTTTCAGCAAGGCATGGTCCACTGCAGAAAAAATCAGTGGCCTCAGGTGGTACGTGGATATTCCCAGATGGATTTAATCTGTATGCTTCATCACACCCAGCATAAATCTGTCCGGATCCAAAAAGAACCGAAAAATGCAAAAATTGTCATAAAAAAGCAGCAAGATTGATGAAAAAAATGACGAGATGGCCAACCAAGCCTCAAGACAGTGTCTTGGGGATGAAAGCTGGCAGTGGAAATGTGAAAACTACCAAATTAGAAGCCAAGAGCAGAACATCAAAATAAAGCTACATGCTTCTCATGAAATATATAATTACACTTACAAGCTTATTGTCAAAGCATGATAAGGCTTTTACGAAGCTTTGCCCCTGCAACTCACCCTCTGCGGAAACTGTTCATTTGTGAACATAAAAGGATCCCGTCAAAACTGTAGATACAAAGAATATAATGTATATTTAGAAGGGAATTGAACAGAATAATAACCTGAATACCAGCAAAGCACGACGGAAAGTAGAGAAACAAGAAGAAGTTTTTCCATTGGCAAGAGTAAAAATGCAAAGACTATGGTTGTGTGGGTTGCATAGAGGGAATGAAATGAGCAGGTGCTTGCCGATGTTGGTATTAATTACTGAAAGTTTTGTCTTTTTTTTGGAGAAAAGTGGCAAGTGGAGGGAGAGCTGATGAAGTAGGTAACCTCACGAAAGCAAGAGGGGGAAAATGAAGAGAGAGTGAATCAAAAGGTGGTTGGTGGAGGATAGCACCAGTTTATACACTACAAAGTAATGGTTGGGGACAATTTGACTAACACAGAGTTTGAATAATGTATCGTTCACCAACTTGTACTCCCTATCTTACTTTAGTTCGACAACTTTATTTGTTTTTATCATCTTGGGTATGTAAATTCATTTGCACATTTCCACCTGCATTCCTAAAAAGGGTTAAGCCGTTCACGACAGTCGAACTTTATTCTTAATTTACTGGGATGTATTATGATTCGGAAAAGTGTCATGAACGGAAAAAGATAATGAATGATTGGAGATGCTGTACATCCCATATTAATAACTTGTTATATTTTGTATCATGTGGAACTTGACAGGCAATTAGAACTGCATGAAGTATGCCTATGAATTCAATAAAAAGAACAAGTTTAACTGTTGGCTTAAATACATTTTTAGTTTCCTATTTTGTTTCAAGTTATAATTTGTTATCTTTTTTTATAATTTAAATAATGTTATCCTTATATTTCTTTCAGAGTAGCAATTGAATTACGTTGTCCATCCACTATTAAAAAATGGATGAAAAATATTGACATGACACTTATTTAAATATATAATATTTTATATTATAATTCATTTATTTCCATATAAATTTTAATTTTTTATTGCTCTCCCATTTATTTTTAAATAAACATTTTTCTTTATAAATCTTCTGTTTATTTTCTTCTTATTCATTTTCTAACCCAATCCAGGAAACTCCATTATACACTGAAAGATCACAGTGCACCACTTAGCTGTAAAGTTGTAATACCTCAGAAAAAAAAGAAAAAGAAGAAAGAAGTGGTTGAGGACTCAATTGAAGAGTTTAAAAATTTATTGGGGCCAGATTGTAATTTCTAGAAGGACCTATTAGAAGTCAATGAAAAATTTTGGGGTCAAATTGTAATTTTTTCCATTTGGCCTTATATATATTTTTCCAGCAATCGGTTTCTCCTTCTAACGCACATTCTTTCCCTCTCCCGAACCTCCTGTTTCAGCAGAAGGATTCTGGCAATCATCTTCCACTTCGGACCACCACTATCCAGCGAGCTCCGACCGCTATCCTCCCT